>CM038793.1:215607950-215736652 GCA_021764765.1 Vicia sativa
CATGTTGTTAGTGCAATCGAAACATAATCGGGCGGTGAAAAGCGATGTCCATCAGGGATGTAATGATGGCGCCAATGCCATTGCCGCGTTTGAGGCTCCATCAAAGACCATGGTCCATCGGGATCCTTGTTCAGTCCTTCGTCCGGCCCGGTTCTTCAATCTGCGACTAGTAAACATCTTCATCCGAAATTAACCGCATAGATCGATAGTCATCTACGGCTTGATGAGCCAAATGATCACTACACTTCCTTTGATCGCTTTCGAGAAGTGTACTGATGTCGATTCGGTCAAGATCATTTGCCATCTTGCTATTCTTCCGAGAGAGTGGTTTCTAATATGTATTTTATCGGATCCATCTTTGAAATCAACAAGGTAAAAGTGAGTCAACATATACTGCCTTAGTCGGGCGAAAGCAGCCCAAGCTAAATGTTAAGTTTTCGAGTTGTGAGTATCTTGTTTCACAATCGGTAAACTTTTGCTAAGGTAGTATATTGCATGCTCTTTTTCGACCGACTCGCCATGTTGCCCCAACACACACCCCATTGAGTTCTCTAACACCGTCAAGTACATGATAAGAGGTCTTCCTTCGGCGGGCGGCATCAGATAGGAGGATTCTGGGTACCCTTGATTTTGTCAAAAGCGATCCGCAATCGCCGCTCCATTCTACTACTTGATCTTTCTTAACTTGAAGATTGGCTCACAAGTAGCGCTAGGGTGCAATGAATCCGCAATGTAGTTCAATCGCCCAAGAAACCTCCGACTTCCTTCTCGGTGGGAGCTGCATCTCTTGAATAGCTTTAACCTTGGCGGTCAACTCCAATACCTTTACCATCGACAACAAACCTAGGAGTTTCCGGATCCGACCCAAAGGTGCACTTGTTAGATTAAGTCTTAGTCCCATTTCTTCAACCTATCAAACAAGTCGCAAATGATCAAGATGTTCTTCTTCACCGCGGATCGAGCTATCATGTCGCCGACGAGACCCTATCTCGTGATGAATCATGTCATGAAATAATGTCACCATAGCACGCCGATATGGCGGTTTCTGCTCATCCGAACGGCATAACCTTGTAGCAAAAGTGCCCCATCGTGTAACAAAAGTAGTCTTTCCATGTCTTCGAGCCATTTTGATCCGATTGTAACCGGAGAAACCATCCATGAAGGAGAAAACCTTATACGAAAGGTGTTGTCAACCGTAACATCAATATGAGGAAGTGGAAATCGCCTGGACTCGCTTTGTTCGATCTCGTAATCCACACACATTTACCTTGCCATCCTTCTTAGGTATGGCACCACATTTGCAACCCATCAGGATAGGTAACAAATAAGAAACCGGTTGAACTGCTTTATAACTTCGGCTTTGATTTTCTCTCGACATCTCGTGACGCATGCGACGAACCTTCTGCTTCATCGAGAAAACCTTCTTTTGTTGGCAACGTGTACCACAATATCAATGTCCAACCTCGCATGTCTTCATATGACCAAGCAAAACCTCAATATAGTCTCGTAGCATCCACCAATCTTTCTTTAACACTGCTCAAGACCCGCCTCCTATCTTGATCTCTTTTCTGCCTTCATCAAGCACCAAATTCACAACCTCAACTTGTTTCTTCGTGGTTGTATAACTCGCCTTGTCAGAAAGTCCGACAAGTTCTCCTCGCACTTCACAATCTTCCTCACTTTCGCCTTCGCTTGGTAGATCGGATTATCAAGTCATATTTAGCAATAGCATAGTGTTATCAACTAGATTCGAGTGATTCCGCAGTGTATCACGTGGTGTGTAAGAAACACATAGCTTTTGAAGGGGTGATAAAGTAAAAGAAAGAAAACAACAATTGAATGCAAAAGTCCAACATTTATTGAATGAAAATATGCAATGATGATAATACCCTCACAACGAGCCATGATGCCCGGCAAGGCACTAGGCTTTAGAGTTTATTGTTCAAAACATAAAGAATACGAAAAGCAAAACAAAACAAGAGCAATTACTCCTCCTAAAGGAGATTGGTATGACGCCTTCGCCTTCCAATTGTCGAGCCCTTGTCCGGAGTTGGGATCCACTTGTCGATGTCAAGTCGTGTCGCCGCCTTCTATAGCATGGATTCCACCTGGCTGATGCGAGGAAGTTGGTCGCACGTCAGGTATCATCTTCTCGACCTTGATGGTGAAGCCTAAACCATCAAATTTGAAAGGAAGATCGTGAGCTGTCCCCAATAGTACTACCTCCTTCTTCAACAAAGCTTGAGCATCTTTCAATGAGGCCATCCTAGGCGAACTTGTGTAACTTCAGAGGACGAGAGAGTCAACAGCATGACTGGGATTGTTTCAAAAGCTTGACAGGAGTCTCAAGAATTCACCTCCATCCTCGATATCGAATGATCAGATGATCGACCATATATTCTTCTTCACCACATATCAGAACAACCTTCCTTTCACCGGTACTTCAGCCGATGCAAGGGAGGTAGCTACCGCCCCATGTATCCAAGGGCGCCCAAAGTAGAGTAAGCGGACGGATGTCCATGACAAAGAAAGTGGAGTCAAAAGTCCGAACCGACTTTAACAGCAGTAATGAGCTTTCAAGCACCGTCATTAGAACCATCAAAAGCTCTCAATATGTCACTGGGTCTCGAACCAACCCTTCGACATCAAGTCGATCAAAAGCGCCTTCGAAGGATATTCAGAGCGCAACCGATCCACCAAAACATGAGACATAATGCCCTTGCATTCAATGTAGATGTGCAAGGCTTTGTTGTGTTTTTCCCAGGAGTCAAATCAAGATCGAGAAGCCTAGGCCGTTGTTGGCAGCCAAGCTAGCAATACAAACTTCAAACTGTCGCTGGTAGTGTCTTGCGGACGTGAGCATTCTTCAAACTTCACCAGGCATTAGTATGAGCCTCGAGCACAAGAGAGCAGCAATGGAGATCTGGACGGAGTCCTCCTAACTGCTCCACAACATTGTAGTCACTCTTCTTGATAATCTTCATTTCTCCATTTCTGTTTGAGGTGTCTCTTGAATTCCTTTGGTACTTCCGTCGAAAGGTGATGAGTCACCGGTTCTTTCCTCTAGCTGGGAATGGGTTGAATAGCTGGAATGCGAGCTGAGTCGCAGGTCTTTTGGAGGAGAGATTCGGAGAGAATACCCTTTCGGTTCTCGTCACCTTTTGATCCTGATGTTGTCAATGTCGAATGGTAGCTTCAACAGTAAGATCTTCAATGGTCGAGGGTCTTGCTTGACGCCATGATAGTAAACATCACCCATAATTCCAAGGGATAGCTTTGTCGAGGAATATGGAACTGGTCTTGGAGAAGTATGATGAGAGGTGCCACCTAGGCAGTGGATCATCGCAGAGGAAACTTTATGGTGTTAACATCAAGATAGTCTTCGGAAATCGCTCACCCCATCCGTTGCCTTAACATCTTCAATAGGAATCTTGTAAGCTCGTGAACAAAGTACTTCACCATGTAATCATACTTTCCACTTGGCTGCCCCAAGGTATCCCACACGATGGTGCGTTTCATTCACATTGTCAATCAACTTAGACATTTCTTCACGCCCGCACGTGTGGTTTCGTAAATAGTATCTCACGGTTATCCATCATGCATCGAACACGCCTCTCAACCAAGCACAACCATCGTGTGCAGATGGGCACCAACGACAATCGGGCATCCTGGACACACCGCTTGTGCAAATTCTTCTTAACAACATCGAGGAATGGTCAAGTCATCTATGTTGAAAACATAAGTATCGCCCACCAAAGATTGGAACTCTTGTCATGGTTAGCATAGGCGCATGATCACATTCGAGTCTCAACAGAGGATCAAACTCAACTTAGCTTCAATCATATCTTGAATCTTGTTCTTGAGCCCAACAATCATCAAGATATGTCCGGCTATTGGAATGGTAAGCACACTTAGCATTAGGATTGTATCTCGAGAGGAAGTGTTGACATTCTCGAGGAGGATCCTCAAGGTAATCACTCGCTTTCAACATGTGTTGCAAGGCTTGCGACAATGGCATGTTGATCTTCAGAATCGTCTGGCGCTGCTCGTTACGCTGTCTCGCCGAGGTTGTGCCGATGTAGGATCGAGATCACAACTCTCCTGATTGAAAGCACGGTCGGTCTTGGCTCGGCTTTTCCCATACACAAGATTAGTTTTTCTTACCACCAAAAGATCTCTTCGCAGATTTGAAGATGTCTCTACATGAATCTTTCCACTTTGATACCAGCTTCAATACGTCATTGTAATATCAGCTCGGTGAATCCTATCAAGAGTTTCCAATCGATGATTGAAGAAAGGGCCCGTTGTGTTCCCATAAACATATCAACCAACTCCCTATTGGACAAGGGTGGTTGAACTTCGCTAGATCTCTCCATTGAGCATACCCTTGAACTTCATCACGACCCATAGACATGTTTGTAGTTGCATGCGAGGGTGTCAATTCAGATTGTACCATATCGTCCAGAAAGCATCACCAAGTCACCCAAGTACGGATACGGCATTCTCTAGTCGATAATACCACTCCAATTGAGTTCCTGACAAACTCTTGAAAATAGTGCATCCACAACTTTCGCCATCGTGGGGGATTGATCTTTAACATAGGACTTCAAATGCATTTTAGGGCAAGACATGCCATCATATTGGCAAAAGTGGAACTTTGAACTTGGGAGGAATCACAACACCGTGGACAAGACTCAGATCATCAAAATTCATCCCGACATCTTGTTTTCCACAAAGATTCAGACGGTCTTCAAGTTGCTTGTACTTGTCATCCTCATCGAGTATTGGCCATCATCAGTTCTTTCAAGCTCAGTCTGACCGCCTTCACCATCACCCTTGTTACTTTCTCAGTGGACACTTCCTTCAGAGCTCAATAGTGACCACCTAGGACCACCTTTGTAGCTCCCGCCCATGTTGAAGAGACCAACAACCTTCTTCTTCTTGTTGATGAGCTTCTTCAATCTTCTTGGCCTTGGACCAAACTCGGTGAACATCTCACGAACCGAGCATTCGAGCTTGAGATCTTTTACGATCGTTCAAGAGCCATTTCGCTAAAATAAATAGCGAGCAAATGAGAAAACCAATCTTCAATGTACCGTGATGCAATGTTATGCTATGATATGCAATGTTTATGCGAATGCAATGCAATGTTTTCAAGGACCTTAGAGATTTAAATTTGTTAAACAAGCAATGAACAAACATTTATTAGTACTCTCTTTATTATTCTTTTTCTTTTAAGTACAAAAGATAGTTCAAAACAATAAAAGAAACATAAACATCCTAAAGCTCTAAGTCTCCCATGGCGCCTTCTGGTGCCGATGTAGGCGCTGATGTTTCGCCTCGTGAAGTAGCTTAGTCAACTCTAGCACTTTCTTCTCGCTGCAGAACACCGAGCTTCAAAGGTATCCTCTTTCTTAAGTGAATCCAGGATCTTCAAGTCTTCAAAATCGTAGGCATGTCGGATGAGAATAAGATAGGGTACGCCACCTATAGCAACAGTTCCATAATTATCGGTAGAACAAAGTGAATGGCATCATGAGGTTTTGAGCTCGAGCTCGCACCCATTTGAGGTAAGGTTCCCAAGGAATGGATTTTGGTGCCCCAAAGTCTTGGTATCGCCTTCTTTACCATGCCCCAAGCATGTATGAACCTTCGCGCACTCGAGATCGTGATTGTAGTCGAACACAATATCTTGAGAAGCATATCATGTGGACCATCTCTTCTGCAAAACCAAACCGACGAAGCTAGAGAAGGGTTGTAAGTAATACCCTTATACCAAGGAGTGGTACATTAGGAATTCTCCACAACGCTCAATGAATGTGAAGTCCTTTGAGAGAAAAGGCTCCAACGGATATCCGAATGAGAGAGTGACATCAACCTTGAGACCATCTCAACCTTTGTTCATTTTTCAAAACTGATGGAGGAAGGTGCGAAATAAACCACCGGAAAGTAACGTATACAACATGAGAGTTCCTTGTCTTTTAGCAAGACGAGTGTGGAGAGAATGTAGGATGTCTCCAAGTAAAGTAGGCACAGGATTATGGGTAAGAAACAACTTGATGGCGTTGACATCTATGAATTGATCCGAGTTAGGAATAGAACCAAACCATAGATTAGCAAGGCCACAATGTCTTCGAATGCATGGAAACTCATAACTTTGAGGAATTCCTGGCTTTCTTAATTAGGAACTTGAAAGCAAACCCTTAACTCCACCTCGGTTTCCCAATTGGCTTCAATGTCCGAGCGCTTAAGATGCAAAGCTGATGCAATGTCTTCATACTTAGGAACCTTTTCTAGACCGTGAATGGCATTTGATCAAGAATAGGTATCCCAAGTAGCTTAGAGAACTCTTCAAGGTAGGAACCAACCGATAATCTGGAATGTAAAGCAATGGTGTTTCGGTCAAGAACTGAATAAGACATGCATCATATCTTCTTCAAAACCGAGATAACCAAGTCAAGTAGATAACCATGTCTTTGATGAACTCGAGCACGGTCGGAATTTCTCAAACCAATTTTTGAGTGAGAAGGGATACCCATGAAGTTGATTCGGATAGTCTTTCTAGAAGCCATAATCCCTACAAAACAGAGCAAAGATAAATCCCTAGGTCCTTGAAATAGTTAGAAATGATATGCAATGGATGATGTCATGATGTCATGTTTAGCACACAAACAATTCACACAATGAGCCTAGGTTTAAGGCTTGCATGAGGTATAGGTATTACCCCACCAAAAGTTTGAGTTGGTTCATCCCGTCCTATAATAATAACCGGTTCTAGGAATCTCACATCATTGATCTTTCTCGAGGCTTATTTCAATACGACGCCAAGTGGTCGATCGAAAATATCCCAAAAGTCCGATCTCAATGAGCGTAGCATCGAGTATCAACCAACCCTGTCTACATCAAAGCCGCCATCTCACTACCTTCTAATGGCCAAGATGGGTCAATTAAGGTTCTAAAAGTTTAGTTAGCATGACACACCAGAAGCCAAATACTATCTTCAACTTGGGAATGAAGAGTATCGGACAACCAAAGTGTCACGCTAACGTAGCCATCATGTTGACCGTTTAGTTATACGTCTAGCGGTCGCGACGATTTATTGCTACTTACCTAAAAGGAAACCCGGATCCGGGTGTAGGATCCCCCACAAATATAATACCCAATCAACCCTTAAAGATAAAGCATACAAGTCAAACAAAAAGCGGTAAAGGTTATCTAGAAATCCCTAAAGCAATTCTCTCTTTTAGGATAAGGGTCCCCAGCAGAGTCGCCAGTTCTGTAACACGGTGAGCTGACTTTGTAGGATTTGTATCGCAAATGTGCGGATAGCAAGAGTCGCCACCGACTTTTATTTTTATCCAATTAAGGGAAGGTAAAAGTACAGAAAAAGACCTTCGTTAGATTCTGAGTTCGGGAGAATGGTTATGAAAAGGAAGGTATTAGCACCTTTCCATCCGTAGTTATCTACGGCTCTTAGTTGCTCTAGATCACCTTTAAAATTGCTTTCTGTGTTTGACAAAATGTTTTGAAAAGGCATTTCGCTTTGACTTTGTAATGACTCATGTAGGAGTGTATACAAAGTGTTCGAAATGTTTCGCTTTGAAAAGTGTTTGAACTTTGACAAAAGTGTGAGGTGTAAAGATTTTGATAGAGCAAGCAACTAAAAGTCTTATTACCTACTCGTAATTGGTCGCTTTCATGTTATTTTACGCCCTTTAGAATAGCGCTAGCCATACCATCGTTAGTAGGTAGCTCCATCGTTGGAGGTAAGCGGACATTCAAGGGACATCGATGGTCATAGAAAGCAACTGTAGGAAGTATCCTAGCACATTCAAGGACTATCATCATTTTCGTAGGCGACAATCGAGGGTCAAGATCATGTATTCGAGGCGACATCGTGGGTCTTATGATCTTCGTATCGAAGGGACTATGATGATTTGTTTTGAAGGCAACGGTGCTAGAATACCTCTACGTTCGAGGGACTTGACCATTTGTGATTTGCAAAGGCAACGAGAGAGAATTACCCTAAGGGATGCGTGTGTGAAAGAAGTGTGTTGATTTCAGATATTTTATCTTGAAAATTAGTGGGCTAAGTTCATTATTATCTTGCCATACACGCCTAGTTACTAGCAATTGATAGGGTGCGGAAATTAAAATGCGGAATGTAAAGATGCGGAAAGGTAAATCCTACGCTATTACAAGGCTTTGGGGCAGATACATAATTTAAACTTGCGGAAATTAAAAACCTAATTTAAACTATTACATCCCATATACAATTACATTATTGAAAAAAATAAAATAAAATGATAAAGAAAGAATCGTCTGAATTGGATCAACCTGTAAAGGAATGAGAAATCGGAAAATACGATATGAATCGAACAAGAGAAAAAATGTTAGAAAAATGCAAATTTTTATATGAGAAAATTATTACATGCTGGAAGTAATATAAATATGCTAAAATAAATTTTTGAGATTTTTTGGATGCAATTTAATAATTAAAAATAAATTAAAAGTGATTTAAATGCAAAATTATAAATAAAAATAAATATGCATGCAAAATTATATTTTTAAATTTATTAAATTAAATAAAGATTTTCTGAAAATAATGTAAAAAGAAAAATAATTTTTGATAATTTTTAATGCAAAATAAAATTATGAAAAGAATTGAAATAAATGCAAAATATTAAAACAATTAGAAAATAGAAAATATGAGTTTTGTAAAGAGAAAACCAAATGGTCCCGGCATGGTTCGAATCGAGACATGTGAGAGCATCCCGAACAAAGCACGCCTTACCACTACGCCATGTGCGCATCCGTGTTTGAAAACCGGATCGAGTAAACAAAGACAAGTGTCATCTCCCCGGTCTCCTCGTCGCTGAAGCTTCATTGTCCCCGATTTGAATTTTTGAAGGCCGCCATTGCTCGACGCTAAGTCCCCGGCAAACATCAAAATCCGTAATACATAATATAAATGAATTCTAAAAGCATGGTTCGATTCCTGGATCATTACGACGCATTGGTATAGGTCTTATAGTCCAATTTTTCCATTTAAGAAAACCCTAAAACGTGTTCAGAACCCTAACTATGGCATCTTGAGTTTCCGCCATGAAAATGCAATTAAAGTACCCGTAAAGCTTGCAATCTTCCTACTAATCACAAAAACAAACACAAAACATGTTAAAGATGCATGAAAATTAAAATACGATTTTTGAAATTTCAAGAACAAACCAAATTCGGTTTTCACGATTCTGGATGGTTTGGATCAAAGTGAAGGTCCGAATCGATTCGAGATGTCAAGGAATGTCGGACACCTCAAAATTGATTGAAATCGACTGAAACTAGGGCTGCCACTTGCTTGTGTACCACGGTTTTTTCAGTTTTGGAATAGGGTTCTTGAGCCAATTTTTCTGTTCTCTCTTGATAGGTATGCATCATGTATTTATACTGGATGGATTTGGGATGGTTTTTGGCAAGAATCAATCAACATTCAATGTAAATCAAAATTGATTTTTGTACAAAATCAAATTTTCAAAATTTGATTAATTTCCAATCAAATCTTGCCATATTGATCAATTTTCGAAAATTGCTGGCCTTGGTGAGTTACTTGAGTCTCAAGGAAAGAATAAAATCAATCTTGCAATTAATTTTTTAATTTTATACTTTATTTTAAAATTTAATTTGTATTTAAATGAATAAATTCCAAATTAAATAGAAAATAAAATAAAATTCATGGCATTGGGCTTGGATATTCCTAATTGTATGAGGAATAAGTTTGGATGAAGAAAAAGAAAGCCCATTTGCAAAAAAATTGATTTTTAGAAGTATCTCTCTTTGTGCATTCTTTCAAAATTGCCCAACTTGTGAATGGTGTATCTTGCTCAATTTTCCACATTTTTGAGTGTTCTTGGACTTTTGGAAAGCTCTAAAGTCCTCTAACCAACCTTTTGGTCTCATCTCAATTAGAGTTTCCATGCTCAATATATCTTCAAAACAAAAAGTTGACTTTTGTTGACTTTGAAAATGACCAGAATGTTTTGAGCTATACCTCTCAAATGAAGCATTTTTTGACATTCTTGTGAGACATGAAGTTGTAAAGAATTGAATTTCCTTCAAAACAAGAGGTGGTGGAAAATTTCGAGAAAGTATGAGAAAGTTATGATCACCAAAGTTCATTGACTTTTCACCTAGAAACCCTAATTTAGAAAGTTTGACTTTTGAGCAAATCTTGAGTTTTCTTGATGAATCATGATCAACCCTTGATCAAATGATGAATGTAACTTCAAAATGAGGATGTTGACCAAAAAATATGAAGTTTGACTGTATGTTGACCACAGTTGACTTTTTGTCCAATACAACTGATTTTCAACCATCTAAGCAATTGTCTGAGGAAACTTGACTTGTGAAGCTTGAAACTTGACATGGAGAATCTTTGAAACATATGTGGAGGAATGAAGACCATTGGAGATATTGGAAGCCCATCTTGCCCTGAGAGATACCAAACCCTAGTTTGGGTTGATTGTCTAGGAGAGAGTTTGTCTGATCAACTCTTGAGGAATCCTTGAGTATATGTATGAAACCTCTTGAGTAGATGGAGGGCAAATTTTGGGGTATGACACATTCGCATAAACATCGCATAGCATAGCATAACATTTCATCACAGGTACATTGAAGATTGGTTTTCTCATTTTCTCGCTATTTATTTTAGCGTAATGGCCTCGAATGCCTATCAAAGATCTCCTGCTCGTAATGCCTGGCCAAAGAGATGTTTACCAGCTTGGTCCAAGGCCAAGAAGATCTGAAGAAGCTCATCAACAAGAAGAAGAAGGTTGTTGGTGTTCTCAACATGGGCAGACGCTACAAAGGTGGTCCTAAAGTGGTTAGTCGAATTGAGCTCTCTGAAGGAAGTGTCAAGAAGGAGGATGAGCAAAGTGACAAGGGTGATGGCGAAGGTAGTCAAGACGAGCCCGAGAAAGACTATGATAATGGCCAATACTCGATGAAGATGACAAGTACAAACAACTTGAAGACCGTCTGAATGCGGTGGAAAACCTCAAGATGTCCGGCTGAATTTTGATGATCCGAGTCTTGTCCTGGTGTTGGATTCCTCCCAAGTTCAAAGTTCCAACTTTTGCTAAGTATGATGGCATGTCTTGTCCTAAGTCGCATTTGAAATCCTATGTTCAAGATCAACCCCACATCGATGATGTAAAGTCAGGATGCATTATTTTCAAGAGAGTTTGTCCGAACTCACTGAGTGGTATTATCACCAGAGAATGACCGATCCGATTTGGAGTGACTTAGCGATGCTTTCACGCATGATGAGTATAATGTCAATTGACACCCACCGCATGCATCTACAAACCATGTCTATGGGTCGTGATGAGAAGTTCAAGGAGTATGCTCGTAAATGGAGAGATTTAGCAGTGAGTTCAACCACCCTTGTCCAATAGGAGTTGGTTGATATGTTCATGGAACATTGACAGTCCGCTCTTTAATCATCCGATTAGAAACTCTTCACCGGATTCACCGAAATGATACGACAAAGTAGCTTATCAAGGGTATCAAGAGTGGAAAGATTCAGTGGAGTCATCATCAAATGTCGCAAGAGATCTTTGGTGGTAAGAAAGAAGTTATCGTATATGGTCGAAAATCGAGCCAAGACCGACCACTAACTGTGGGGGCAGTTGATCTCCAATCCTACATCAAGACAACCTCACGAGATAACGCGCCTAGCCCGAACGCCCACAAAGACAGCATAAAGATCAACATGCCATTGTCGCAAGCCTTGCAACACATGTTGAAAGCAGAGCCGACACTTGAGGGATCCTCCTCGTAATGTCAACACTTCTCTCCGAGATACAATCCTAATGCTAAGTGTGCTTACCATTCCAATAGCCCCGACATAGTATTGATGATTGTGGGCTTTGAAGAACAGATTCAAGATATGATTGAAGCTGCTGCATTGATTTTGACCCTCCCGCTGAGACCGAATGTGATCAATGCCCTATGCCTAACCATGACAAAAGTTCCAATGTCACAGGAGGATACTTATGTTTTCAACATAGATGACTGACCATTCCTCCGATGATCGCTAAGAAGAATTTGCCGCAAGTCGTGTCAACCCAGATGCCCGAGAATTGTCGTTGGTGCCCATCCGCACTGATGGTTGTGCTTGGTCGAGAAGACGGTTCGTATGATGGACAACCGTGAGATACTATTTCAAACCACCGTGCGTAAGTGAAGAAATGTCTAAGTTGAAGATTGACAATGCAAACGGTCGTACCATCCGTGTGGGATACCTTGGGGCAGCCAAGTGGAAAGTATGATTACATGGTGAAGTACACCGCCCGATAGTTACAAGATTCCTATTGAAGATGTTAAGGTAACCGGATGGGGTGACGATTTCCCAAAAGATTACGCTGATGTAAACACTATAAGGATTTCATCTGTTGATCCTGTGCCTAGAGTGGCGCCTCTCATTATCACTTTTCCAAGACCGCCATATTCCTCCGATAAAGCTATCCCTTGAATTATGGAGTCGATGTTTACTACCATGGCCAAGCAAGACCCTCCGACCATTGAAGATCTTACAGCTTGAAGCTACCATTCTTGACATTGACAACATCACCGATCAAGTAAGTGACCGTAACCTAAGAGTGTTCTCCAGATATCTCTCCTCCAAAGACACCGCGACTCCACCGCATTCCAGCTTATTCAATCCATTCCCACGCCAGAGGGAAAGAACCAAAGGACTCATCCCGCTCAACCGTAGTACCAAAGGAAGTTATCAAGACACCTCCAAACAAGAAATGGAGGAAATTTCAAGATTATCAAGAAGAGTGACTACAATGTTGTGGAACAGTGAGATGATCTCCCAAGATTTCCATGCTTGCTTTGCTCTTATGCTCGAGGCTCATGCTAATGCCTGGTGAGGTTTCAAGAATGCTCACGTGCCGCAAGACACTACCACCGACCAGCTTGAAGTTTGTATTGCTAGCCTGGCTGCCAACAACGGCCTAGGCTTCTCTCGATGTCGATTTGATTCTAAGGAACACAACAAAGCCTTGCACATCTCTCGTTGAATGCAAGGGTACTACCTTATCTCATGTCTTGGTGGATACCGGCTCGCCTCAATATCCTACCAAGACCTTTGATCGGCTTGATGTCGAAGGGTTGGTTTTGAGACCCAATGACATAATTGTGAGAGCTTTTGATGGTTCTAAGCAAACAGTACTTGGAGAACTTACTCTGCCTGTTAAAGTCGGTTCCTAGACTTTTGACTCTACTTTCTTTGTCATGAACATCCGTCCCGCTTACTCTTGCCTACTCGGACGCCCTTGGATACATGGGGCGGGCGCTGTTACCTCTACCTTGCATCAAAAGCTAAAGTACCCGGTGAAAGGGAAGGTTGTTACAGTGTGTGGTGAAGAAGAGTATATGGTCAGTCATCTACAATCATTCCGATATCTCGAGATGGAAGGAGAATTCTTCGAGACTCCCTGTCAAGCTTTTGAAACAATACCCAGAGTCATGCCTGTTGACTCTCCTGTCACTCCTGAAGTTACACAAGCTCCTCCTAGAATGGCCTCACCGAAGATGCTCAAGCCGCCAAGAAGGTAGTACTATTTAGGCCAGCCCCGATCTTCCTTTCAAATCGACAAGACCGGTTTAGGCTTCACCATCAAAGGTCAAGATGATACGCCGCGAGCGTCGGCCAACTTCCTTTCCGACGCCAAAGTGGAATCCATGCTATGAAGACGACGACAACGACTTCGACATCGCAAGTGGATCTTCCCAACCCGCATCATGGGCTCAAAGAATTGAAGATCAAGACGCCATACCAATTTCCTTTAGACAGAGTAATTGCTCTTGTTTTGTTTTTCTTTCGTATTTTTATGTTTTGAACAATAAGCTTTGAAAGCCTAGTGCCTTCCGGGCATCATGGTTCGCTCATGAGGGTTATTATCTCGTCGTTATGTATTTTCATTCAATAAATCGCTGGACCTTGCATTCAATTGTTTGTTTTCTTTCTTTACTTTATCACCTCTTCAAAAAGCTATGTGTTCTTACACACACCCACATGATACAATCGCAGTAATCACTTAATCTCGTTAATAACAATATGCTATTGCTAAATATGACTTCGATAATCCGATCTACCAAGTCAAGACGAAGGTGAGGAAGATTGAAGTATCAGAGAACTTGCCGATCGCTACAACAAGAAGATCGAGTTATACAGCCACATGAAGAGCAAGTTGAGGTTGTGAATTGCACCGACGAAGATGTAAAAGAGATCAAGATAGGAGCGGATCTTGAGAACAAGTTAAAAAAAGGGTTGGTTCAGATGCTACGGACTACATTGAGGTTTTTGCTTGGTCATACGAAGACATGCCGTGGTTGGACATTGATATTGTAGTGCATCGATTGCCAACAAAAGAAGGTTTTCCCAAAGGAAATGAAGTTCGTCGATGCCCCGAGATGTCGAGAAAATCAAAGTCAAGTCATGAAGGCTCAACCGTTTCTTAGTGTCACCTCTTATCCCCGGTTGCAATGTGGTACCCATTAAGAAGGATGGCAAGGTACGAATGTGTGTGGATTACGTAGATCCAACAAAGCAAGTCCGAAAGATGATTTTCCACTTCCTCATATTGATGTTCGTTGACAACACCGCCAAAGATAAGGTTTTCTCCTTCATGGATGGTTTCTCCTACATAATCGATCAAAATGGCTCAAGACATGGAGAAGACTACTACGCAAGGGGCACTTTCTCGCTATAAGGTTATGCCGTCGGATCAAGAACGCGGGCGCCACTTATCGCGCATGGTGACATTGTTTCATGACATGATTCATCACGAGATAGAGGTCTACGCCAACGACATGATAGCTCGCCACGATCAAGAAGAACATCTAGATCATTTGCAAACTGCTCGACAGTTGAAGAAGCATGATTGAGACCGAATCCCAACAAGTGCACCTTTGAGTCGATCCAAAAACTCTTAGGGTTTGTTGTCGGGTAAAGGTATTGAAGTTGATCCTCCAAAGTTAAAGCTATTCAAGAGATGCCAGCACCGAGAAGGAAGTCGAGGTTTCGGGCCGATCAACTACATTGCGTGTTCATTGCACACCTAATTGCTACTCTGAGCCAATCTTCAAGTTACTTAAGAAAGATCAAGTGGTAGAATGGAACGACGATCATGATCGCTTTTGACAAAATCAAGGAGTACCTTCGTAATCCTCCTATCCCGATGCCGCCACCAAGGAAGACCTCTCATCATGTACTGACAAGATTAGAGAATTCAATAGGTGTGTGTCAGCAACATGACGAGTCCGGTCGAAAAGAGCATGCAATATACTACCTTAACAAAGTTTACCGATCAGAAACAAGATACTCACAAATGAGAAAACTTGCAACGCTTGCTCGGGCCGCCGACTAAGACAAGATATGTTGACTCACACTACCTTGTTGATTTCAAGATGGATCCAATAAAATACATATTTGAGAAACCATCTGAAGAATAGCAAGATGGCAAATGATCTTGACCGAATATGACATCCAAGACACTTCTCGTAAAGCGATCAAAGGAAGTGTAGTAGCCGATCATTTGGCTCATCGTCGTAGATGACTATCCGCCTATGCCTCAATTTCCAAACGAAGATGTTTTACTAATTACATATTGCGAAGAACTGTGCCTGCATTTAAGGACCCGAACAAGGATCCCGATGGACCATGGCCTTTGATGGAGCCTCAAACGACTTGGCAATGGCATTGGCGCCATCATTACATCCCCTACAAAGGACATACGCCTTTCACCACCGATTATGTTTTAGTTTCACTAACAATATGGCCAACACGTGCATCATGGGTATCAAAGTCGCTTGACTTAAGAATCAAGTTCTTGCAAGTATATGGAGACTCACTTTAGTGATCACAGATTAAGAGTGGATATGAAGCATCCGAATCTCATTCCGTGATCGGAGCATGTTCTCGAGTCCGATCCCTATGTCATACCCCAAAATTTTCCTCCATCTACTCAAGAACTTTCATACATCCCTACTCAAGGATTCCTCAAGAGTTGATCGACAAACTCTCCTAGACAATCAACCCAAACTAGGTTTGGTATCTCTCAAGTCAAGATGAATTTCCAACATCTCCAATGGTCTTCATGCCTCCTCATATGCTTCAAAGATTCTCCATGTCAAGTTTCAAGCTTCACAAGTCAAGTTTCGCATAATTGCTCGATGGTTGAAAATCAATCAGATTGACAAAAGTCAACTGTGGTCAACATACAACAAACTTCATATTTTTGGTCAACATCCTCATTTTGAAGTTACATTCATCATTTGATCAAGGGTTGATCATGATTCATCAAGAAAACTCAAGATTTGCTCAAAAGTCAAACTTTCTAAATTAGGGTTTCTAGGTGAAAAGTCAACTGAACTTTGACTGATCATAACTTTCTCATACTTTCTCACAAAGTTTCCCACCAAAGCTCATTTTGAAGGAAATTCAATTCTCTACAACTTCATGTCTCACAAGAATGTCCAAAAAATGCTTCATTTGAGAGGTATAGCTCAAAACATTACAGTGTCATTTTCAAAGTCAACAAAAAGTCAACTTTTTGCTTTGAAGATATATTGAGCATGGTAACTCCAATTGAGATGAGACCAAAAGGGTTGGTTAGAGGACTCTTAGAGCTTTCTAAAAAGTCCAAGAACATTCAAAAATGTTGAAAATTGAGCAAGTTACACCATTCACAAGTTGGGCAATTTTGAAAGAATGCACAAAGAGAGATACTTCCAAAAATCAAATCTTTTGCAAATGGGCTTGCTTTTTCTTCATCCAAACTTATTCCTCATACAATTAGGAATATCCAAGCCCAATGCCACGAATTTTTGGTTTATTTTTCTATTTAATTTGTAATTTATTCATTTAAATGCAAATTAAATTTAAAAATAAATTATAAAATCAAAATTAATTGAAAGATTGATTTTATTCTTTCCTTAAGACCCAAGCAATTCATTAAAAGCCAGCAATTTCGAAATTGGATCAAAAAAGGCAAGATTGGATTGAAATTGATCAAGTTTTGAAAATTTGATTTTCATGAAAAAATCAAATTTGATTATCATTGAATGGTGATTGATTCTTGCCAATAATGATGCCAAATCCTTCCAGTACTTATACTTGATGCATACCAATTGCAAGAGAACGAAAAGATTGCTCTAAGAACCCTAACCTAAAAGCCAAAAATCTGTGACCTTCAAGCAATCCGCAGCCTTGGTTCCAGTGGATTTCAATCGATTTTGAGCATTCCATCGTGTTCCTTGGATTGTTTAGAGTCGATCCAGACCTTTACAAGTTGCAAAACCATCAAGAATCAAGGAATTCCATTTTCGGTTTGTTCTTCCTTTTCCAAAATCGATTTCTAATTCTCATGCATTTTTAACATGTTTCGTGGTTTGTTTTGTGTTTAGATGGAAGTTTGCAAGCTTTCTGTATAGATTGATTGAGTTTTCATGGCCAGAATCGATGTTTACCATAGCTAGGGTTTCCTTGCACGAATTGGGAACTCACAGAATACGTAAAATTGGAACATGAGACCACCACCATTGTGTTTAGAATCCAATTTGCAATCGATTCATGTGCTCACAACAAATTTATATTATGTGTATGAGATTTTGGAAATTGCAGGGGTTATAGCGTCGCACTGAGGCCGACGCTATGTTTTTAAAAATTCAAAAGGTTGAAGATGAAGTTCTTGGCGCGGAAACGAGACAGTGGGAGAGCGACGCGTGTGAAAGCCCACTCACTTCGTTCTCAAACATCAGATGCAACGTGGCCCAGCGGTTAAGGCGTTCACTATTCCTGGATCCTCTCCCATGTCCTGAGTTCGATCCCTATGGGCACCGGTTTTCCTTCTTTTTTTCCAAACTTGCAATATTTTCATATTTTCTAATTTTCTAATATTTTTGCATTGTTTTAATTATTTTCATGTTTTTATTTCTTCATTAAAAAATCATCAAAAATATTTATTCTTTTTACATTACTTTCTAAAAATCTTTATTTAATTTAATAAATTAAAAAACATATTTTTGCATGCATATTTATTTTTATTTGTAATTTTGCATTTAAATCATTATAAATTCATTTTAAATTATTAAATTGCATCTAAAAAATCCCAAAAAATTATTTTAGCATATTTACATTATTTCCAGCATGTCATATTTTTTCCAATTAAAAATTTGCATTTATTCTAACATTTTCTCTTATTTCGATTTCATCATATTTTCCGATTTCTCGTTTGCTTCACAGGTTAATCCGATTCAGATGGTTCTTCCATTTTTATTTTATTTTTTCAATAATATAATTGTATATGGGATGTAATAGTTTTAATTAGGACTTTATTTTCCGCATTTTAAATTATGTATCCGCCTAAAGCCATGTAATAGCGTGAGGATTTACTTTCCGCATTTTATATTCCGTGATTTTACTTTCCGCACCCTATCAATTGCTAGTAACTAGGCGTATGGCAAGACTAAAATTGAACTTAGCCCACTAATTTGCAAGATAAAATATCTCAACACACCTCTCTCACACACGCACCCTTTAGGTAATTCTCTCGCTGCCTTTGCGAATTCAAATGGTCATGTCCTCGAACGTAGAGGTATTCTAGCACCGCTGCCTTCCAAACAAATCATCATAGTCCCTTCGAAACAAAGATCATAAGACCCACGATGTCGCCTCCGAATACATGATCTTGACCTCGATTGTCGCCACGAAAATGATGATAGTCCCTTCGAATGTGCTAGGATACTTCCTACAAGTTGCTTTCTATGACCATCCAATGTCCCTTCGAATGTCCCGCTTACATCCAACGAATGGAGCTACCTACTAACTAATGGTACGGCTAGCGCTATTCTAAAGAAACGTAGAAGTACGAAAACGACCAAATTCTGAGTGGGTAATAAGTCTCCTAGTTGCTCGCTCTAAACCAAATGCTTTTCACACCACACACTCTTTTTCAAAATTCAAATTCTTCTTTCAAAACAAAACATTTCCGAACACTTTGTATACACTCCTACATGAGTCATTACAAAGTCAAAGCGAAATGCCATCTTTCAAAATATTTTTGTCAAACATACAGAAAGCAATTTTTAAAAGTGATCTAAGAGCAACTAAGAGCCCGTAGATAACTACGGATGGAAAGGGGTGCTAATACCTTCCCTTTTCATAACCATTCTCCCGTACTCAGAATCTAACGAAGGTCTTTTTCTCTACTTTTACCTTCCCTTAATTGATAAAAATAAAAGTCGGTGGCGACTCTTGCTATCCGTACATTTGGATACAAAATCCTACAAAGTCGGCTCACCGTGTTACGTCCGACTACTGGGACTACACCCTAAAAGAGAGAATTGCCTTAGGATTTTAGATCATCTTTATCGCTTTTTGTTTGACTTGTATGCTTTATCTTTAAGGGTTGCTTGGTATTATTTGGGGATCCTACACCGGATCCGGTTTCCTTTAGGTAAGTGGCATTAGATCATCGCGACCGCTAGACATATAACTAAACGGTCAACATGATGGCTATGCGTGACACTTTGGTTGTCCCGATACTCTTCATTCCCAAGTTGAAGATAGTATTTGGCTTCGTGGTGTCATCAAGCGCTAACTAAACTTTTAGAACCTTAATTGACCCATCTTAGCCATTGTAGGTAGTGAGATGGCCGCCTGGTGTAGACCGAGGTTGGTTGATACTGATGCTACACTCATTGAGATTAGACTTTGGGACATTTTCGATCGACCACTTGGCGTCGATTGAAATAAGCGCCTACGAGAAAGATCTGTGATATGAGATTCCTAGAACCCTTACTATTATAGGACAGATGAACCAACTCAAACTTTGGTGGGTAATCACCTATACCTCTTGCAAGCCTTAAACCTAGGCTCATTGTGTGAATTGTTTGTGTGTGCTAAACATGACATCATGACATCATTCGCATTGCATATCATTTCTAACTATTTCAAGGACCTAGGGATTTATCTTTGCTCTGCTTTGTAGGATTATGGCTTTTAGAAAGACTATCCGAATCAACTTCACGGGTATCCCTTCTCAACTCAAAGAATTGGTTTCGTAAATTCCCGACCATGCTCGGCCATCAAAAGACATGGTTATCTACTTGATTTGGTTATCTCCGCTTTGAAGAAGATATGATGCATGTCCTATTCCAGCTTTTGATCCAAACATCATTGCTTCACATTTCCGATTATCGCTTGGTTCCTACCTTGAAGAGTTCTCTGTTACTGGGTACCTATTCTTGACCAAATGCCATTCACCGGTCTAGAAAAGGTTCCTAAGTACGAAGACATTGCATCACCTTACATCTTAAGCTGTGATATTGAAGCCAATTGGGAAACAAGAAGTGGAGTTAAGGGTTTACTTTCCAAGTTCTTAATCAAGAAAGCCCGAGAACTCCTCAAAGTTATGAGTTTCCATGCATTTGAAAACATTGTGGCCTTGCTAATTTATGGTTTGGTTCTATTCCCTAACTCGATCAATTCATCGATATCAATGCCATCAAGTTGTTCTTACCCGCAATCCAAGGCCTACTTTACTTGGAGACATCCTACATTCTCTCCACACTGCATTACTAAGAAACAAGGAACTCTCATGTGTTGTGTACCGCTACTTTCCGGTGGTTTATTTCGCACCTTCCTCCATCGCTTTTGAAGAACGAACAAAGGTTGAGATGGTCTCAAAGATTGATGTCACTCTCTCATTCCGATATCCGTTGGAGTCTTTTCTCTCAAAAGGACTTTACCTTCATCGAGCGCGTGGAGAATTCCTAATGTACCGCTACTTGGTATAAGGGAGGTATTACTTACAACCCTTCCTTAGCTCTACGCCGCTTTGGTTTTGCTCAAGAGATGGTCCACATGATATGCTTCTCCAAGATATTGTGTTCGACACGATCATGATCTCCGCATTACCGACTTAAGGTTTATACACGCTGGCATGGTAAAGAAGATCGATACCAAGACTTTGGGGCACCAAAATCCCATTCCTTGGGAACCTTACCTCAAATGGGTGCGAGCTCGAGCTCAAAACCTCATGATGCCATTCACCCTGCTCTACAAGAATTATGGAACCTGCTATAGGTGACGACTCTATAATCGCTCTCCATCCCGACATGCCTACCGATTTTGAAGACTTGAAGAGATCTTGATTCAATTTAAAGAAGAGAGGGATACCTTTGAAGCTCGTTATGCAAGTGAGAAGAAAGTGCTAGAGTTGACAAAGCTACTTCACGAGGAGCGAAGCATCAACGCTACATCGGCACCAAGAGGAAGCGCCCATGGAGACTTAGAGCTTTAGGATGTTTATGTTTTCTTTTATTGTTTTGAACTATCTTTGTACTTAAAAGAAAAAGAATAATGAAAAGCACTAATAAATGTTTGTTCATTGCTTGTTTAACAAATTTAAATCTCTAAGGTCCTTGAAAACATTGCATCGCATTCGCATAAACATTGCATATCATAGCATAACATTGCATCACAGTGTACATTGAGATTGGTTTTCATTTGCTCGCTATTTATTTTAGCGTAAATGGCTCTTGAACACCACAAAGATCTTCAAGCTCGAATGCCTGGCCAAAGAGATGTTCACCAGCTTGGTCCAAGGCCAAGAAGATTTGAAGAAGCTCATCAACAAGAAGAAGAAGGTTGTTGGTCTTCTCAACATGGGCAGGCGCTACAAAGGTGGTCCTAAGGTGGTCAGCCGTATTGAGCTCTCTGAAGGAAGTGTCCATACTGAGGAAAGTAACAAGGGTGATGAAGGCAGTCAGCCTGAGCTTGAGAAGAACTATGATGATGGCCAATACTCTAACGAAGATGACAAGTACAAGCAACTTGAGGATCGTCTGAATGTTGTGGAAAACTTGAAGATGGCCGGGCTGAATTTTGATGATCTGAGTCTTGTCCCTGGTGTTGTGATTCTTCCCAAGTTCAAAGTTCCTAGTTTTGCCAAATATGATGGCATGTCTTGCCCTAAACTGCATTTGAAGTCCTATGTCCAGAAGATCAATCCCCACACTGATGATGTAAAGTCAGGATGCACTATTTTCAAGAGAGTTTGTCCGAACCCACCGGAATGGTACTATCGCTAGAGAAAGACCGTATCCGTATTTGGAGTGACTTGGCCGATGCTTTCATGACAAGACGAGAAGTTCAAGGAGTATGCCTGTAAGTGAGAGATTTAGCAGCAGAGTTCAACCACCCTTGTCCAATAGGAGTTGGTTGATATGTTCATGGGGACACCGACAGCCCATTCTTCAATCATCCGATTGAAACTCTTCACCGGATTCACCGAAATGATATTGACAAAGCAGCGAAAGTCGGTATCAAGAGTGGAAGATTCAAAGAGTCATCTTCAAATGCTACTAAGAAATCTTTGGTGGTAAGAAAGAAGCCAATGCCGTATGGTCGAAAAGCCGAGCCAAGACCGACCGTGCTCAACTGGGGGCGCAGGATCTCCAATCCTACATCAAGACAACCTCGCCGAGACAACGCCAGAGCCGTAATGCGCCACGAAGACAGCTTTTAAGATCAACATGCCATTGTCGCAAGCCTTACAACACATGTTGAACGCAGAGTCGATAACCTTGAGGGATCCTCCTCGAATGTCAATACTTCCTCTCCGAATACAATCCTAATGCTAAGTGCTTACCACTCCAATAGCCTGTGGCACGATAATCGACAATTGTTGGGCTCAAGAACAAGATTCAAGATATGATTGAATCTAAGCATTGAGTTTGATCCTCCCGCTGAGACCAATGTGATCAATGCGCCTATGCCTAACCATGACAAGGGTTCCAATGTCACAGACGATACTTATGTTTTCAACATAGATGAATTGACCATCCCTCCGATGATCAAGAAGAATTTGCTACAAGCCGTGTCAATCCAGATGCCCGAGAATCGTCTGGTGCCCATCCGCTACCGATGGTTGTGCTTGGTTGAGAAGACGGTTCAAGGCATGATGGACAACCGTGAGATACTATTTCAAACCACCAGTAAGTCGTGTGAAGAAATGTCTAAGCTGAAGATTGACAATGCGAATGAAATAGTACCATCTGTATGGGATACCTTGGGGCAGCCAAGTGGAAAGTATGATTACATGGTGAAGTACACTGTTCCTGAAAGCTACAAGATTCCCATTGAAAATGTTAAGGCGACCAGATGGGGTGACGATTTCCCAGAAGATTACGCTGATGTTAACACAATAAGAATTTCCTCTGCTGATTCTGTGCCTAGAGTGGCACCTCTCATCATCACTTCTCCGAGGCCAGTTCCGTATTCCTCTGATAAAGATATTCCTTGGAATTATGGAGCTGATGTTTACTATCATGGCGTCAAGCAAGATCCTCTGACTATTGAAGATCTTACAGATGAAGCTACCATTCCCGACATTGACAACATCACCGATCCAAGAAGGTGACCGTAACCCAAGAGTATTCTCACCGATATCTCTCCTCCAAAACACCGCGACTCCAGCCGCATTCCATCTATTCAACCCATTCCCAAGCTAGAGGGAAAGAACTGACTCATCCCGCCACCGTAAGTACCAAAGGAAGTTATCAAGACACCTCCAAACAAGAAATGGAGGAAATTCAAGATTATCAAGAAGAGTGATTACAATGTTGTGGAATGCTTAAGACAGACCATCCAAAATCTCCATGCTTGCTCGCTCTTGTGCTCGAGGCTCATGCTAATGCCTTGGTAAAGTTTCAAGAATGCTCATGTACCGCAAGACACTACCACCGATCAATTCAAGTTTGTATTGCTAGCCTGGCCAACAACGGCCTAGGCTTCTCGATGTTGATTTGACTCCTTCCGAAAGAACACAACAAAGCCTTGCACATCTCTTGAATGCAAGGGCACATTGTCTCATGTTTTGTTGACACCGGCTCGCTCAATATCTTACCAAGACCGCTTTGATCGGCTTGATGTCAAGGGTTGGTTCGAGACCCAGACATTATCGTGAGAGCTTTTGATGGTTCTAAGCGACGGTGCTTGGAGAGCTCATCAATAAAGTCGGTTCCCGCACTTTCGAATCTACTTTCTTTGTCATGGACATCCGTCCACTTATTCTTGCCTACTTGGACGCCTTGATACATGGGGGCGCCATACCTCTACTTTGCATCGTAAATCAAGTACCCGTGAAAGGGAAGGTTGTCACAAGGTGTGGTGAAGAAGAGTATATGATCACCATCCGCAATGTCTGCTATCTTGAGATGGAGGGTGAATTCTTTGAGACTCCCTGTCAAGCTTTTGAAACAATACCCAGAGTCGTGCCTGTTGACTCTCCTGTCACTCCTGAGGGTACACAAGTTCCGCCAAGGATGGTCTCGCTGAAAGATGCTCAAGCGACTGTTGAACGAGGAGGTAGTGCTATTTGGGGACAACTCCCTGATCTTCCCTTCAAATCCGACAAGACTGGTTTAGGCTTCACCATCAAGGGTCAGAAGATGATACGCCGCGAACGTGCCGGCCAACTTCCTTTCCGCATCAGCCAGAGTGGAATCCATGCTATAGAAGACGACAACAACGGCTTCGACATCAGCAAGTGGATCTTCCCAACTCCAGATCAAAGTCTCAGCAATTGGAGGACTGAAGACGTCATACCAATCTCCTTTAGTCAGGAGTAATTGCTCTTGTTTTCTTTTGCTTTTCGTATTTCTTTATGTTTTGAACAATAAACTTTGAAAGCCTAGTGCCTTGCCCGGGCATCATGGCTCGCTTCAGGGTTATTATCCGTCGCTTCGTATTTTCATTCAATAAATTCGTTGGACTTTGCATTCCATTGTTTGTTCTCTTTCTTTACTTTATCACCCTTCAAAAGCTATGTGTTTCTTACACACCCACGTGATACACGCGAATCACTCCGAGTCTCGTTATAATGCTTATGCTAGTGCTAAATATGACTTCGATAATCCGATCTACCAAGTCAAGACGAAGTGAGGAAGATTGTGAAGTGCCGGAGAACTTGCGATACACAGAAGAAGAGCGAGTTATACACCCACACGAAGAGCAAGTTGAGGTTGTGAATTGGCATCGATGAAGATGTAAAAGAGATCAAGATAGGAGCCTTGAGAACAAGGTCAAAGAAAGGATGATTCGATGCTACGGACTACATTGAGGTTTTGCTTGGTCATACGAGGACATTCCCGGTTTGACATTAATATTGTGGTACACCGATTGCCAACAAAAGAAGGTTTTCCCAAAGAAATGAAAGTTTGTCGACGCGTCCCGAGATGTCGAGAAAATCAAAGTCAAGTCATGAAGCGCTCAACCGGTTTCTTAGTTGTCACCTCTTATCCCAAAGGGTTGCAATGTGGTACCCGCACCTAAGAAGGATGGCAAGGTACGAATGTGTGTGGATTACGTAGATCTAAACAAAGCGAGTCCGAAAGACGATTTCCCACTTCCTCATATTGATGTTCGTTGACAATACCGCCAAAGATAAGGTTTTCTCCTTTATGGATGGTTTCTCCTACATAATCGATTAAAATGGCTCCCAAGACATGGAGAAGACTACTTTTTACACAGCACTTTCGCTACAAGGTTATGCTCGGATCGAAGAACGCAGCGCCACTTATCGGTTACATTATTTCATGACATGATTCATCACGAGATAGAGGTCTACGCCGACGACATGATAGCTCGATCACGCATCAAGAAGAACATCTTGATCATTTGCGTAAACCTGATGATTGAAGAAGTACAAATTGAGACTTAATCCTAACAAGTGCACCTTTGAGTTAGATCCGAAAACTCTTAGGGTTTGTTGTCGTGGAAAAGGTATTGAGGTTGACCCGCCAAGGTTAAAGCTATTCAGAAATGCCGCCCCGCACGAGAAGGAAGTCGAGGTTTCGCCGATTAAACTACATTGCCGATCATTGCACATCCGATCGCTACTGTGAGCCAATCTTCAAGTTACTAAAGAAAGATCAAGTAGTAAAATGGAACGACGATTGCTGATCGCTTTGACAAAATCAAGGAGTACCCTGTAATCCTCCTATCCCGATGCCGCCCCGAAGGAAGACTCTCTTATCATGTACTTAAGGTTAGAGAACTCAATGGGTATGTGTTGGGGCAACATGACGAGTCCGGTCGAAAAGAGCATGCAATATACTACCTTAGCAAAAGTTTACCGACCGTGAAACAAGATACCACACCGAGAAAACTTGCAACGCTTTGGCTGCCGACTAAGACAAGATATGTTGCCTCACACTACCTTGTTGATTTCTAAGATGGATCCAATAAAATACATCTTTGAGAAACCAGCTTTCTCCAAGAATAGCAAGATGGCAAATCATCTTGACCGAATACGACATCCAAAGACACTTCTCGAAAGCGATCAAAGGAAGTGTCGTAGCCGATCATTTGGCTCATCGTAGATGACTATCGCCTATGCAGCTCAATTTCCGATGAAGATGTTTTACTAGTCACGATTGAAGAACCGTGCCCGACGAAGGACCCGAACAGGATCCCGATGGACTATGGTCTTTGATGGAGCCTCAAACGACTTGGCAATGGCATTGGCGCCATCATTACATCCCCAGCGGACACACGCCTTTCACCGCCAGATTATGTTTCATTGCACGAACAACATGGCCGAGTACGAAGCATCATGGGTCTTAAAGTCGCTATTGACTTAAGAATCAAGTTCTTACGAGTGTATGGAGACTCACTTTAGTGATCATCGATTAAGGGCGATGGGATACGAAGCATCCGAATCTCATTCCATATCGAGAGCATGTTCCGAGTTTGATTCCCTACTTTGAGAGATCACTTTCAACCATATTCCACGAGAAAAGAATCACAAGGCGACGATTAGCTACTATGTCGCCTATGTTCAAGGTCGATGGGACAACGAGGCTCCCCGATCATCATTGAGAAGTTCGACTAACCAACAGATTGTTGTGAGCTTGACGCAGAAGAGAAACCTTGGTACTATTACGTGAAGAGGTATCTTGAGACTCAAGAATATCCGCAGGGCATCCACAATGATAAGAAATTCATGAGAAGATTCGATCCAAATTCTTTCTCAAGAACGACATCTTATACAAGCGCAACCACGACTTGTGCTTACTCCACTGTAGACCGTAAGACAAAGAATGCGATCATGGAAGAGTTACACGGCGCATTTGGTACCCACTCCAAAGGACACACCATGGCTAAGAAGATTTTGAGAACAAGTTACTATTGGTCCACCATGGAAGTCGATTGTCACGCTACACTCGATCTTGTCACAAATGCCGACGATGCGATAAAGTACATGTACCTCCAATTCGAATGTTTTAACTTCTCCTTGGCCTTTGCAATGTGGGGCATTGACATGATTGAGAAATTAAGCCCACGGCTTCCAATGGACATCGCTTCATCCTTGTGGCAATTGATTACTTTACCAAGTGGGTAGAAGCCCTCGTATGCATCTACCAAGAATGTTGTGGCTCGATTCATCAAACATAATCTTATCCGCCAGTATGGCACTCGAAAGGATTATCACGTATAACGGTTCCAATCTCAACAACAAGATGATCACCGAACTCGCACGCAGCTCAAGATCAAGCATCACAACTCTTGTCCTTATCGGCCTAAGATGAATGGCGCAAAGGAAGCCGCCAACAAGAACATTAAGAAAATCATACAAAAGATGACTGTGACTTACAAAGATTGGCATGAGATGTTACCATTTGCTTTCATGGTTATCGCACCACAACACAACATCAACAGGGCAACCCCTTCTCTCTTGTATACGGAAAGCCGCCTTACCCATCGAGGTTCGTGTACCTCAACTAGAGTCCTCCAGACACGTAGTTAGTGAAGATGATTAGGTTCACCGCCTTGACCGATTAACTTGATCGATGAGAACGACTCCATCCGCCATGGATGATTTATCGAAACTAATGATCGAGCATTTAACAAGAAGGTCAAACACCGAGTCTACCGAGTCGGTGATCTAGTAGTCAAGCGCATCATTCTTCCACAAGGTGATCCTGTGGGCAAATGGACTCCCACCCACGAGGGACCATTTGTAGTCAAGACAAGATTTTCCGGAGCTATGATACTTAGCACCATGGATGGTGAAGACTTCCCACACCTCGTGAACGCAGACATAGTCAAAAAATACTACGATAAAAGAGACCCGCTAGGTCGATCGCCTAGGCAAAAATATAGATCCTGGCGAACCAAAAGGTTCGCAAAATAAAGGATATATACAAAACATGTACACCCGCAAGTCGAAAACCAAAAGGCGGTTGGGCAAGGGTATCCCAGATCGAAACCCGAAGGGCGGTCTAGGCAAAAGTTAGGATTTAAGCATACGACTATGTCTCTTCCAGATCACCGCCTCAGACTACTATCAAGATTCAAGGTCTGAATGGCTAAGATCACTACTCACTTTCCGGAAGGAGATGAGATAGTTGAAATATATGAGTACTAGTATAGTTGGAACTTAACGAGATTGTTTCCGATAGCTTTTACCTTCTTGTGTACAAAACTACTTGGCCATACGCCACCTCTTCAATAATACAAATTCTTTCTCTTTACAATTTTCGTTGTTGTTTGCGATAAGTCCAACGCTTGCTTTGAATGACTATAATGATCCGACAATAAGAATCTAATCACAAACATAATGAAAAGTGAACATACAAAAGTACTTACTACAGCTCCGTGAATTGGGACGAAGACGAAAGTCACCAAAGCATTCCCCACAGAGCATGATCCCCAAAGGTGTCACCACAACACAATTTCCCGAGAGCAAAAGAGAATCCACGAGCGCAATTCCACTCGACTAAGTAATGTTACATCGCCTCCAAGCAAGAACACCTCACCCCCAAGGTATTTATCCCCACGGTATCTCTCATCCGTCCTTTTCCCCCAAGATCCGACTCAAGACTTGGTCGATAGTGCATCTGAGGAACCTACATCTTCATTCCCTACCAAAGATTACAACGGGTTCCTGCTCTTCCAACCCGGTCTCCCAAGAACTATCAAATGCTCTCCATGAGATCTACACTCGTAATCCCCAAGAGAGCGCCTCCTAAATTTCCTCACAGGATCTACATACAAGGTCCCCAATGATCGCCTTCCAGATTCTCCTCATAGGTCTATGAGATCTCCAACAACGAAGTTTCTCAATCTCTACCTTCCTCAACAATATCTAGGCCCAAGACTTGGTCAGATAGTGCATCGGAGGAATCCAGGATATCTTTTTTTCTCCTTCCAAAGCAGGGTTCTCACTTACTCAATCCCCAAGCGGAAGTCAGAAATCTTCAAACAGAACATCCGCATCTTCTTCAAGATGGATATGTCTTGAAATATCACAACATTTATCATTCATACATTACTCATCAAGTCATAATTCATGCATATGTCATGCATCATACTTTGCATAAAACTAACAAATATTCTATCGAAGTTTCTCCTATTTCTCCAAAACAGTAATACTACTGACGCAAACAGTGTCCAGATTAAGCCCCAATCGACGGAAAACTATCCAAAGACCGCCTTGGTTGTCCTCCTCCGATCGGGTCCAGATTAAGCCCGAATCGACGGAAAACTATCCAAAAGACCGCCTCGTTATCCTCCGATATAGCAATGGATCAACACCGATGCACAACAGAAGCTATCCACATTCTTGCCAACTACTATTCCCCGAGTAATCAAGACGAAGATTTATTCTAATCCTTATATTATCAATAATGCAGAGTCTAGCGTGACGACTCGCTTGCTTTAGATGGCATCTTAAGCCCATCTCCGACTATTTGTCAACGGTGCTTCACTTTCGAATGTCGCATATATGGTTAAAAATCAATACTAACCAATAACTTCATTCAAAATGAACACGAAGTCTAACGACGACTCCTCCGGATGGCATCTTAAGCCCATCCCTCTCCTGAACGCCACAGAGCTCCGATCACTTTCCAAAGAAATCCTCCCGACATCGAGTCCGCGTACGACTCACTCCCCAAATTTCTCCAAATGGCATCCGAAGCCCATTCCCGATCATCGCCCAACCGCGAGTGCAAATTTTAGGTAGAGTGTTCAATCATCTTCACCTCCGGTCACAAAAGACAAGCGTGTCAATCTAACCTCCAAGACAAGAAGATTGAACAGGGCAGCTGTCATACCCCAAAATTTGCCCTCCATCTACTCAAGAACTTTCATACATCCCTACTCAAGGATTCCTCAAGAGTCGATCGACAAACTCTCTCCTAGACAATCAACCCAAACTAGGGTTTGGTATCTCTCAAGTCAAGATGAATTTCCAACATCTCCAATGGTCTTCATGCCTCCTCATATGCTTCAAAGATTCTCCATGTCAAGTTTCAAGCTTCACAAGTCAAGTTTCCTCGCATAATTGCTCGATGGTTGAAAATCAACAGATTGACAAAAAGTCAACGTGGTCAACATACAACAAACTTCATATTTTTGGTCAACATCCTCATTTTGAAGTTACATTCATCATTTGATCAAGGGTTGATCATGATTCATCAAGAAAACTCAAGATTTGCTCAAAAGTCAAACTTTCTAAATTAGGGTTTCTAGGTGAAAAGTCAACTCGAACTTTGATCGATCATAACTTTCTCATACTTTCTCGTAAATTTTCCACCAAAGCTCATTTTGAAGGAAATTCAATTCTCTACAACTTCATGTCTCACAAGAATGTCCAAAAAATGCTTCATTTGAGAGGTATAGCTCAAAACATTACAGGTCATTTTCAAAGTCAACAAAAAGTCAACTTTTTGCTTTGAAGATATATTGAGCATGGTAACTCCAATTGAGATGAGACCAAAAGGGTTGGTTAGAGGACTCTTAGAGCTTTCTAAAAAGTCCAAGAACATTCAAAAATGTGGAAAATTGAGCAAGTTACACCATTCACAAGTTGGGCAATTTTGAAAGAATGCACAAAGAGAGATACTTCCAAAAATCAAATCTTTTGCAAATGGGCTTGCTTTTTCTTCATCCAAACTTATTCCTCATACAATTAGGAATATCCAAGCCCAATGCCACGAATTTTTGGTTTATTTTTCTATTTAATTTGTAATTTATTCATTTAAATGCAAATTAAATTTAAAAATAAATTATAAAATCAAAATTAATTGAAAGATTGATTTTATTCTTTCCTTAAGACCCAAGCAATTCATTAAAAGCCAGCAATTTCGAAATTGGATCAAAAAAGGCAAGATTGGATTGAAATTGATCAAGTTTTGAAAATTTGATTTTCATGAAAAAATCAAATTTGATTATCATTGAATGGTGATTGATTCTTGCCAATAATGATGCCAAATCCTTCCAGTACTTATACTTGATGCATACCAATTGCAAGAGAACGAAAAGATTGCTCTAAGAACCCTAACCTAAAAGCCAAAAATCCGTGACCTTCAAGCAATCCGCAGCCTTGGTTCCAGTGGATTTCAATCGATTTTGAGCATTCCATCGTGTTCCTTGGATTGTTTAGAGTCGATCCAGACCTTTACAAGTTGCAAAACCATCAAGAATCAAGGAATTCCAGTTTCGGTTTGTTCTTCCTTTTCCAAAATAGATTTCTAATTCTCATGCATTTTTAACATGTTTCGTGGTTTGTTTTGTGTTTAGATGGAAGTTTGCAAGCTTTCTGTATAGATTGATTGAGTTTTCATGGCCAGAATCGATGTTTACTATAGCTAGGGTTTCCTTGCACGAATTGGGAACTCACAGAATACGTAAAATTGGAACATGAGACCACCACCATTGTGTTTAGAATCCAATTTGCAATCGATTCATGTGCTCACAACAAATTTATATTATGTGTATGAGATTTTGGAAATTGCAGGGGTTATAGCGTCGCACTGAGGCCGACGCTATGTTTTTAAAAATTCAAAAGGTTGAAGATGAAGTTCTTGGCGCGGAAACAAGGCAGTGGGAGAGCGACGCGTGTGAAAGCCCACTCACATCGTTCTCAAACATCAGATGCAACGTGGCCCAGCGGTTAAGGCGTTCACTATTCCTGGATCCTCTCCCATGTCCTGAGTTCGATCCCTATGGGCACCGGTTTTCCTTCTTTTTTTCCAAACTTGCAATATTTTCATATTTTCTAATTTTCTAATATTTTTGCATTGTTTTAATTATTTTCATGTTTTTATTTCTTCATTAAAAAATCATCAAAAATATTTATTCTTTTTACATTAATTTCTAAAAATCTTTATTTAATTTAATAAATTAAAAAACATATTTTTGCATGCATATTTATTTTTATTTGTAATTTTGCATTTAAATCATTATAAATTCATTTTAAATTATTGAATTGCATCTAAAAAATCCCAAAAAAATATTTTAGCATATTTACATTATTTCCAGCATGTCATATTTTTTCCAATTAAAAATTTGCATTTATTCTAACATTTTCTCTTATTTCGATTTTATCATATTTTCCGATTTCTCGTTTGCTTCACAGGTTAATCCGATTCAGACGGTTCTTCCATTTTTATTTTATTTTTTCAATAATGTAATTGTATATGGGATGTAATAGTTTTAATTAGGACTTTATTTTCCGCATTTTAAATTATGTATCTGCCCCAAAGCCATGTAATAGCGTAGGATTTACTTTTCGCATTTTACATTCCGCATTTTACTTTCCGCACCCTATCAATTGCTAGTAACTAGGCGTGTATGGCAAGACTAAAATTGAACTTAGCCCACTAATTTGCAAGATAAAATATCTGAAATCAACACACCTCTCTCACACACGCACCCCTTAGGGTAATTCTCTCTCGTTGCCTTTGCGAATTCAAAATGGTCATGTCCCTCGAACGTAGAGGTATTCTAGCACCGTTTCCTTCCAAACAAATCATCATAGTCCCTTCGATACAAAGATCATATGACCCACGATGTCGCCTCCGAATACATGATCTTGACCCTCGATTGTCGCCTACGAAAAAATGATGATAGTCCCTTCGAATGTGCTAGGATACTTCCTACAAGTTGCTTTCTATGACCATCCGATGTCCCTTCGAATGTCCCGCTTACATCCTACGAATGGAGCTACCTACTAACTAATGGTACGGCTAGCGCTATTCTAAAGGAACGTAGAAGTACGAAAACGACCAAATTCTGAGTGGGTAATAAGTCTCCTAGTTGCTCGCTCTAAACCAAATGCTTTTCACACCACACACTCTTTTTCAAAATTCAAATTCTTCTTTCAAAACAAAACATTTCCGAACACTTTGTATACACTCCTACATGAGTCATTACAAAGTCAAAGCGAAATGCCATCTTTCAAAATATTTTTGTCAAACATACAGAAAGCAATTTTTAAAAGTGATCTAAGAGCAACTAAGAGCCCAGATAACTACGGATGGAAAGGGTGCTAATACCTTCCTTTTCATAACCATTCTCCAACTTAATCTAACGAAGGTCTTTTTCTGTTACTTTTACCTTCCCTTAATTGGATAAAAATAAAAGTCGGTGGCGACTCTTGCTATCCGCACATTTGGATACAAAAATCCTACAAAGTCAGTTCACCGTGTTACACCCTACTTCGAAGAAATTACTTTCAATCACATTCCACGAGAAGAGAATCAGTTGGCAGACGCATTGGCTACTATGTCGTCTATGTTCAAGGTCGATGGGACAACGAGGCTCCCTGATCATCATTGAGAAGTTTGACGAACCAACAGTATTGTTATGAGCTTGATACGACGAGAAACCTTGGTACTATGATGTGAAGAAGTATCTTGAGACTCGTGGAATATCCCGCAGGGCATCAATGATAAGAAGTTCCGAGAAGATTTGCATCCAAATTCTTCCTCAAGAACGGCATCTTATACAAACGCAACCACGACTTGTGTTTACTCCACTGTAGACGTAAAACAAAGAATGCGATCATGGAAGAGTTACACGGCATTTGGTACCCATTCCAAAGGACATACCATGGCCAAGAAGATTTTGAGAAGGTTACTATTGGTCCACCATGGAAGTCGATTGTCACCGCTATGCTCGATCTTGTCACAAGTGCCGATTTATGCCGACAAAGTACACGCACCTCCGCACTGAATGTTCTAACTCCTTGGCCTTTGCAATGTGGGCATTGACATGATTGGAGAAATTAAGCCCACAACTTCCAATGGACATCGCTTTCATCCTTGTGGCAATTGATTACTTTACCAAGTGGGTGAAGATTCGTTACCAAGAATGTTGTGGCTCGTTTCATCAAGCATAACCTTATCTCGCGGTATGGCATTCCGAAAGGATTATCACGATAACGGCTCTAATCTCAACAACAAAATGATCACGAACTCGCACGCAGCTCAAGATCAAACATCACAACTCTTCTCCGTATCGCCTAAAATGAATGGCGCAGGAAGCCGCCAACAAAAACATTAAGAAGATTATACGAAGATGACCGTGACTTACAAGGATTGGCATGAGATGTTACCATTTGCTCTTCATGGTTATCGCACCACAAGACGGACATCAACAGTAACCCCTTCTCTTGTGTACGGTATGGAAGCAGCCCTACCCATCGAGGTTCGGATACCCTCAACCGTAGTCCTCCAGAGGCAGTTAGGCGAAGACGATTGGTTCGCACTCGCCTTGACCGATTAACTTGATTGATGAGAAGCGACTCGCCCATTTGCCATGGATGATTTATCGAAACGAATGATCGAGCATTTAACAAGAAGGTCAAGCACCGAGTCTACCAAGTCGGTGATTTAGTAGTCAAGCGCATCATTCTTCCACAAGGTGATCCTAGGGCAAATGGACTCCCACCCATGAGGGACCATTTGTAGTCAAAAAGGTTTTCCGGAGCTATGATACGTAGCACCATGGATGGTGAAGATTTCCCACACCCTATGAACGCAGACATAGTCAAAAATACTACGCATAAAGAGACCCGCTAGGTCGATAACCTAGGAAAAATAAGGGCATCCGGCAAACCAAAAGGTTCGGGCAAAAGTTAAGGATATATACAAAACATGTACACCCGACAAGTCGAAACCGAAAAGGCGGCTTGGGCAAGAAAGGTATCCCAGACCGAAAACCGAAAGGGCGGTCTAGGCAAAAGTTAGGGATTTAAGCGCACGACTATGTCTCTTCCGATCACCTGCCTGCACTACTATCGATTCAAGGTTCAAATGGCGAAGATCAATTCACTCACTTTCAACGACAAAGGGATGAGATAGTTGAAATATATGAGTACTAGCATAGTTGGAACTTAACGAGATTGTTTCGCATAGCTTTTACCTTTCTTGTGTACAAACTACTTGGCCGCCACCTTTCAAATAAACGCAAGCTTCTTTCTCTTTACAATTTCTCTTTGTTATTTGCAATAAGTCCAACGCTTGTTTTGAATGACTATACGATTTGACAATAAGAATCTAATCACAAACATACGAAAAGTGAACATACAAAAGTACTTACTACAGGCTCCAGGAATTGGGACGACGACGAAAGTCACTAAAACATTCCCCCGTAGAGCATGATCCCTGCAAAGGTGTCACTCACAACACAACTTCCACAGCAGAGCAAAAGGGAATCCACGAGCCGCAATTCCACTCAACTAAGTAAAGTTACATCAGTCTCCAAGCAGTAACACCTCACCCCCAATCAAGGTACTTATCCCCAGCGGGCATCTCTCAGTCCCTTCCTTTTTCCCCAAACGGCGGTATCCAGACTCGAGACTTGGTCAGATAGTGCACCGGAGGAAACTACATCTTCATCTCCCAGCCTGGGATTACAACGGATTCCTGACCCTTCTAACCAGGTTTCCCGGTAACTATCAAATGCTCTCCAATGAGATCTACACTGTAATCCCCAAGAGCGCCTCCTAAATTTCCTCAGCAGGATCTACATACAAGGTCCCCAACGGATCGCCTCCCAGATTCTCCTCAGCAGGGTCTATATGTGAGATCTCCAACAACGAGCTTCTCAAATCTCTACCTTCCTCATCAATATCTAGGCCCAAGACTTGGTCGATAGGCATCGGAGGAATCCAGATTTCTTTCTTCTCCTTCAAAAGCGGGGTTCTCACCTACTCAATCCCCCAAACAGGAGTCAGAAATCTTCAAACAGAACATCCGCATCTTCTTCAAGATGGATATGTTTTGAAATATCACAACATTTAACATGCATACATTACTCATAAAGTCATAATTCATGCATATATCATTCATATACACTATCATGCATCATACTTTGCATAAAACTAACAAACGTTCTATCAAAGTTTCTCTTGTTTTCTCCAAAACAGGTAATAGTCACTTCAGACGCAAACAGGTCCAGGATTAAGCCCCGAATCGACGGGAAAACTATCTGAAAGATCGCCCTTGGTTGTCCTCCGACGATCGGTCCAGATTAAGCCCGAATCGACGGAAAACTATCCGAAAGACCACCTCTGGTTATCCTCCGATAACAGGCAATGGATCAACACCCGATGCACAACCGGGAAGCTATCCACATTTTTGCCAACTACAATCTCCCTCAGAGTAATCAACACGAAGAGTTATTCTGATTCCTTATTATCAACAGCAACCACAGAGTCTAGCGTACGACTCGGTTGCCTTGGATGGCATCTTAACCCCATCTCCGACTACTTATCAATGTTGCTTCACTTTCGAACGCATATATGGTTAAAAATCAATGCAAACCAATAACTTCATTAAAAAATGAACATGAAGTCTAACGTATGACTCCTCCGGATGGCATCTTAAGCCCATCTCCATGCTCCTTCCAGAACGACTGAGCCAGCGACGGCTCACTCCCAAGATCGATCTTTCCGGATCGCATCTTAAGCCCATCCCGTCAATTCTCCTATCGACATTCTCGAGTCTAGCGTCGACTCATCCCCAAATAAGTATCCAAATGGCATCCGTAAGCCCATTCCGCATCATCCACCAACAGTGCAAATTTTCGGTGTACTCGGTGTTCAATCATCTTCTACCTCCGTGTCACGAAGACAAGCGTGTCAATCTAACCCTCCAAAGACAAGAAGATTGAACAGGGCATTCATACCCCAAAATTTGCCCTCCATCTACTCAAGAGGTTTCATACATCTATACTCAAGGATTCCTCAAGAGTTGATCGACAAACTCTCCTAGACAATCAACCCAAACTAGGGTTTGGTATCTCTCGAGGCAAGATGGGCTTCCAATATCTCCAATGGTCTTCATGCCTCCACATATGTTTCAAAGATTCTCCATGTCAAGTTTCAAGCTTCACAAGTCAAGTTTCCTCAATTGCTCGATGGTTGAAAATCGGTTGATTGGACAAAAGTCAACTGTGGTCAACATACAACAAACTTCATAATTTTTGGTCAACATCCTCATTTTGAAGTTACATTCATCATTTGATCAAGGGTTGATCATGATTCATCAAGAAAACTCAAGATTTGCTCAAAAGTCAAACTTTCTAAATTAGGGTTTCTAGGTGAAAAGTCAATCAACTTTGACCGATCATAACTTTCTCATACTTTCTCGTAAATTTTCCACCACCTCTTGTTTTGAAGGAAATTCAATTCTCTACAACTTCATGTCTCACAAGAATGTCCAAAGAATGCTTCCTTTGAGAGGTATAGCTCAAAACATTACAGGTCATTTTCAAAGTCAACTTTTTGTTTTGAAGATATATTGAGCATGGAAACTCCAATTGAGATGAGACCAAAAAGGTTGGTTAGAGGACTCTTAGAGCTTTCCAAAAAGTCCAAGAACACTCAAAAATGTGGAAAATTGAGCAAGATACACCATTCACAAGTTGGGCAATTTTGAAAGAATGCACAAAGAGAGATACTTCTAAAAATCAAATTTTTTGCAAATGGGCTTGCTTTTTCTTCATCCAAACTTATTCCTCATACAATTAGGAATATCCAAGCCCAATGCCATGAATTTTTATTTTATTTTTCTATTTAATTTGGAATTTATTCATTTAAATACAAATTAAATTTTAAAATAAAGTATAAAATTAAAAAATTAATTGCAAGATTGATTTTATTCTTTCCTTGAGACTCAAGTAACTCACCAAGGCCAGCAATTTTCGAAAATTGATCAATATGGCAAGATTGGATTGGAAATTAATCAAATTTTGAAAATTTGATTTTGTACAAAAATCAATTTTGATTTACATTGAATGTTGATTGATTCTTGCCAAAAACCATCCCAAATCCATCCAGTATAAATACATGATGCATACCTATCAAGAGAGAACAGAAAAATTGGCTCAAGAACCCTATTCCAAAACTGAAAAAACCGTGGTACACAAGCAAGTGGCAGCCCTAGTTCCAGTCGATTTCAATCAATTTTGAGGTGTCCAACACATTCCTTGACATCTCCAGAATCGATTCAGACCTTCACTTTGATCCAAACCATCCAGAATCGTGAAAACCGAATTTGGTTTGTTCTTGAAATTTCAAAAATCGTATTTTAATTTTCATGCATCTTTAACATGTTTTGTGTTTGTTTTTGTGATTAGTAGGAAGATTGCAAGCTTTCTGGGTACTTTAATTGCATTTTCATGGCCGGAAACTCAAGATGCCATAGTTAGGGTTCCTGAACACGTTTTAGGGTTTTTCTTAAATGGAAAAATTGGACTATAAGACCTATACCAATGCGTTCGTAATGATCCCAGGAATCGAACCATGCTTTTAGAATTCATTTATATTATGTATTCTGGATTTTTGATGTTTGCCAGGGACTTAGCGTCGAGCAATGGCCGACGCTAGCTTCAAAAATTCAAATCGGGGACGATGAAGCTTCGCGCGCGGACGAGGAGACCAGGAGATGACACTTGTCTTTGTTTTACTCGATCCGGTTTTCAAACACGGATGCGCACATGGCGTAGTGGTAAAGGCGTGCACTGTTCAGGGATGCTCTCACATGTCTCCAGTTCGAACCATGCCAGGACCATTTGGTTTTTTCTCTTTACAAAACTCATATTTTCTATTTTCTAATTGTTTTAATATTTTGCATTTTATTTCAATTCTTTTCATAATTTTATTTCTGCATTAAAAAATTATCAAAAATTATTTTTCTTTTTACATTATTTTCAGAAAATCTTTATTTAATTTAATAAATTTAAAAATATAATTTTGCATGCATATTTATTTTTATTTATAATTTTGCATTTAAATCACTTTTAATTTATTTTTAATTATTAAATTGCATCCAAAAAATCCCAAAAATTTATTTTAGCATATTTATATTACTTCCAGCATGTAATAATTTTCTCATATAAAAATTTGCATTTTTCTAACATTTTTCTCTTGTTCGATTCATATCGTATTTTCCGATTTCTCATTCCTTTACAGGTTGATCCGATTCAGACGATTCTTTCTTTATCATTTTTTTTTCAATAATGTAACTGTATATGGGATGTAATAGTTTAAATTAGGTTTTTATTTTCCGCAAGGTTAAATTATGTATCTGCCCCAAAGCCTTGTAATAGCGTAGGATTTACCTTTCCGCATCTTTACATTCCGCATTTTAATTTCCGCACCCTATCAATTGCTAGTAACTAGGCGTGTATGGCAAGATAATAATGAACTTAGCCCACTAATTTTCAAGATAAAATATCTGAAATCAACACACTTCTTTCACACACGCACCCTTAGGTAATTCTCTCGTTGCCTTTGAATCACAAATGGTCAAGTCCCTCGAACGTAGAGGTATTCTAGCACCGTTGCCTTCAAAACAAATCATCATAGTCCCTTCGATACGAAGATCATAAGACCCACGATGTCGCCTCCGAATACATGATCTTGACCCTTGATTGTCGCCTACGAAAAATGATGATAGTCCCTTCGAATGTGCTAGGATACTTCCTACAAGTTGCTTTCTATGACCATCCAATGTCCCTTCGAATGTCCCGCTTACCTCCAACGAATGGAGCTACCTACTAACTGATGGTACGGCTAGCGCTATTCTAAAGGAACGTAAAATAACATGAAAACGACCAATTCTGAGTAGGTAATAAGACTTTTAGTTGCTTGCTCTATCAAAATACTTTTCACACCTCACACTTTTGTCAAAGTTCAAACACTTTTCAAAACGAAACATTTCCGAACACTTTGTATACACTCCTACATGAGTCATTACAAAGTCAAAGCGAAATGCCTTTTCAAAACATTTTTGTCAAACACACAGAAAGCAATTTTAAAAGGTGATCTAGAGCAACTAAGAGCCCGTAGATAACTACGGATGGAAAGGGGTGCTAATACCTTCCCTTTTCATAACCATTCTCCCGAACTCAGAATCTAACGAAGGTCTTTTTCTGTACTTTTACCTTCCCTTAATTGGATAAAAATAAAAGTCGGTGGCGACTCTTGCTATCCGCACATTTGCGATACAAATCCTACAAAGTCAGTTCACCGTGTTACAGAATGCAATGCAATGTTTTCAAGGACCTTAGAGATTTAAATTTGTTAAACAAGCAATGAACAAACATTTATTAGTTCTCTTTTTATTATTTTTTCCTTTTTAAGTACAAGAAATAGTTCAAACAAATAAAAGAAAACATATAAATCCTAAAGCTCTAAGTCTCCCATGGGCGCTTCCTCTTGGTGCCGAGGTAGGCGTTGATGCTTCGCTCCTCGTGAAGTAGCTTGGTCAACTCTAGCACTTTCTTCTCACTTGCATAACACTGAGCTTCAAAGGTATCCCTCTCTTCTTTAAGCTGAATCCAGGATCTCTTCAAGTCTTCAAAATCAGTAGGCATGTCAGGATGGAGAACAGTATAGGACTCGTCACCTATAGCAACAGGTTCCATAATTACAGGTAAAACAGGCGTGAATGGCATCGTGAGGTTTTGAGCTCGAGCTCGCACCCATTTGAGGTAAGGTTCCCAAGGCATGGAGTTTTGGTGCCAAAGTCTTGGTATCAGTCTTCTTTACCATGCCCCAAGCGTGTATGAACCTTCGTCGGTAATTTTGGAGATCGTGGTTGTAGTCGAACACAATATCTTGGAGAAGCATATCATGCGGGCCATCTCTTCGAGCAAAACCAAACTGACGTAGAGCTAAAGAAGGGTTGTAAGTAATACCTCCCCTTATACCAAGTAGTGGTACATTAGGGAATTCTCCATAACGCTCAATGAATGTGAAGTCCTTTTGAGAGAAAAGATTCCAACGGATATCTGAATGAGAGAGTGACATTAGTCTTTGAGACCATCTCAACCTTTGTTCGTTCTTCAAAACTGATGGAGGAAGGTGCGAAATAAACCACCTGGAAAGTAACGGTATACAACACATGAGAGTTCCTTGTCTCTTAGTAGTACGAGTGTGGAGAGAATGCAGAATATCTCCAAGCAAGGTAGGCACATGATTGCGGGTAAGGAACAACTTGATGGCGTTGACATCTATGAATTGATCTGAGTTAGGGAATAGAATCAAACCATAGATTAGCACGGCCACAATGTCTTCAAATGCATGGAAACTCATAACTTTGAGGAATTCTCGGGCTTTCTTTATCAGGAATTTGGCAAGTAAACCCTTAACTCCACTTCTAGTTTCCCAATTGGCTTCAATGTCTGAGCGCTTAAGATGTAAAGCGGATGCGATGTCTTCGTACCTAGGGACCTTTTCTAGACCGGTGAATGGCATTTGATCAAGAATAGGTACCCCAAGTAGCTTAGAGAACTCTTCCAAGGTAGGAACCAACTGATAATCTGGGAATGTAAAGCAATGGTGTTTCGGATCGAAGAACTGGAATAGGACATGCATCATATCTTCTTCAAAACCGGAGATAACCAAATCAAGTAGATAACCATGTCTCTTGATGAACTGAGCATGATCAGGAATTTCTGAAACCAATTCTTTGAGCTGAGAAGGTATACCCATGAAGTTGATTCGGATAGTCTTTCTAGAAGCCATAATTCCCTAAAAAACAGAGCAAAGATAAATCCCTAGGTCCTTGAAATAGTTAGAAATGATATGCAATGCGAATGATGTCATGATGTCATGTTTAGCACACACAAACAATTCACACAATGAGCCTAGGTTTAAGGCTTGCAAGAGGTATAGGTGATTACCCCACCAAAAGTTTGAGTTGGTTCATCCTGTCCTATAATAGTAACCGGGTTCTAGGAATCTCATATCATTGATCTTTCTCAGAGGCTTATTTCAATACGACTACCAAGTGGTCGATCGAAAATATCCCAAAAGTCGATCTTAATGAGCGTAGCATCGAGTATCACCAACCTCGGTCTACACAAAGCCGCCATCTCACTACCTTCTAATGGCCAAGATGGGTCAATTAAGGTTCTAAAAGTTTAGTTAGTGCTTGATGACACCACGCAAGCCAAATACTATCCTCAACTTGGAAATGAAGAGTATCGGGACATTCAAAGTGTCACACTAACGTAGCCATCATGTTGACCGCTTCGATATCGCCTAACGGTCGCGACGATTTATTGCTACTTACCTAAAAGGAAACCGGATCCGTGTAGGATCCCCACAAATATAATACCCAAGCAACCCTTAAAGATAAAGCAAGCAAGTCAAACAGAAAGCAATAAAGGTGATCTAGAAATCCTTAAGGCATTCTCTTTAGGGTGTCTCCCAGTCGCCAGCTGAATACGGCGAACCGACTTTGAGGTTTTGTATCGCAAATGTGCGGATAGCAAGAGTCGCCACCGACTTTTCTTTTATCCAATTAAGGGAAGGTAAAAAGTACAGAAAAAACCTTCGTTACGAGTAAGGGAGAAGGTTATGAAAAGGGAAGGTATTAACACCCCTTTCCATCCGTAGTTATCTACGGGCTCTTAGTTGCTCTTAGATCACTTTAAAATTGTGCTTTCTGTGTGCTTGACAAAAATGTTTTGAAAAGGCATTTCGCTTTGACTTTGTAATGATTCATGTAGGAATGTATACAAAGTGTTTGGAAATGTTTTGTTTTGAAAAGAGTTTGAACTTTGACAAAAGTGTGAGGTGTGAAAAGTATTTTGATAGAGCAAGCAACTAAAAGTCTTATTACCTACTCAGAATTGGTCGTTTTCATGTTATTTTACTTTCCTTTAGAATAGCGCTATCCATACCATTAGTTGGTAGGTAACTCTATTTGTTGGATGTAAGCGGGACATTCGAAGGGACATCGGATGGTCATAGAAAGCAACTTGTAGGAAGTATCCTAGCACATTCAAGGGACTATCATCATCTTTCGTAGGCGACAATCGAGGGTCAAGATCATGTATTCGTAGGCGACATCGTGGGTCTATGATCTTTGTATCGAAGGGACTATGATGATTTGTTTTGAAGGCAACGATGCTAGGATACCTCTACATTCGAGGGACATGACCATTTGAATTCGTAAAGGCAACGAGAGAATTACCCTAAGGTGTATGTGAAAGAAGTGTGTTGATTCAGATATTTTATCTTGAAAATTAGTGGGCTATGTTCAATTTTATCTTACCATACACGCCTAATTACTTAACAGTTTATAAGTGCGGAAATTAAAATGCGGAAAGGTAAAGTGCGGAAAGAAATCAGTCTTCCACAAAACTAACATTCAAGACCCACATTGGTGACCTTGATTTTGCACTAGTTATGGCTTATATCGCATTTACACCAGTTAATGTTGATACCCTTTTGTCTGGGCATAATGACCATTAGAAATATTGTCATTATTTCTGAGCATTTGCAAATTTCATAAAGACCATTACTTATGAGCCATTGATGAGTAAATAGTATTAGGTTGATATCGTGCTCTTAGTTTACTTCGGCCACGAGGCTAAGCGAGCTCGTCAACTCCTCTGTGACGGCGAGCTCTTGCGTTTTTTGCTTGAGTTTATCTTTCCCCGCCTCAACACTTTATGGGCTTCACGTGCAATGGATGAATGTTGATTGATGTCAAGTGAACCTTGAGTCATTTAAGCATATAGATACACAATGTCCCAAGTATGAAGCATATAAGGGCATAATACATTGATCTAAAAGGAAATCAATAAAAAATATCAATATAAGCTTCCCGATACAAGTTTTAAATTGATCATAAATTAATTTTTGAAAATTGTGATTAAATCTAAAGTAAAGTAATACTTGATCCAATACACCTATGCTAACTTTTTATATTATACACACTGTTCATCATATTTATACTGTGAATAATATATATCTACTAAAATAGTTTTTTTTTTATGTTTTTAAATATTTTTTAAAATTTATTTTATAACACACGCGCACACGTGCACACACACTCATATATAGTTGTGTCATTAATCAACTTTACAATTGTATTAACCACAAAAATGTATGTCATTAACCAATTATCTTACTTATAATACGTTAACCATTTTTAATACTTCATTAATCAATAAAATATATATTATTAATCATGTTCAGACACTAAATTATAAATATATTAATCAATTTTTATACTCTATTAAAAAAATTTATTTTATTATTTAATATTTTTATATGTTTGAAAACTCATTAACTAAATTATTAATTGTAGTTATCAACTTTATATAAAATATTAATCAAAATCTAAACCGTACATATCAAATTTTTTATGTCTAATTATATGTTAACTAAATTTTGAACTATATTAAACAAACTTGAATATTTCATTAACAAAAATAATTTTAAAGAAAAATAAAAAGTATAAAAAAATTAAAATAATAATAAAAATACTATGTATTCGTGAACAGTATTATTAAATGGAAGTATAAGAATTTGGTGTGAATATTTTGTTTTTCAATTCAATAAGTTGATTCCCACTCCTATGGGGTAAAAGAAATTTATGATGGAAGTGGAGAAACTGTTTGTTTCTCCTGTTGACAAGAGGCCACAAACCTCTGTAGATGATTTTGTTGCACGATAGCTAGTTTCGTCTTCTTCTTCATATTTGCAAGAATTAGACTTTCCATGTAAGCAGAAGGCAAGAATTAGACTTTCCATGTAAGCAGAAACCCCACCTTATTTTTTGATAGCCAAAAGTTCAACTTTCCATATAAGCAGAACCCCACTCTATTAAATTCTCCACAAATGAAACATACACCATATTATTGCATGATGATAATACAATTTTGGCTTGCATTATTCTTACCTGTACCTATCACACGCCTGACTAATGCCTTTTATGTTGCATTATTCACAGTATTTACGAGCGAATCTCAACGAAATAAGAATAATTTAATGTCATTCAGGGTAATAGTATTTTTTATAGTTTTAAAATCCGGACCATTCTGGCCGGTCGGACCGGTTTGACTGTGAATCGGAGAGTAGAATAGTTCGATTGGACCATTATTACAATTGATCCAATGAAAATCGATGTGATCCGACCGATTTATTGATCAAACCAATAAATTGATGGATTTTTCGATTTGACGGATTAATTATAATTTAGATCCCCCTATTATTATTTTTCTTATGTTTTGAGCCATTGTTTTAAAATTTAATTTTATAAATATTTATAATTATATTTTATAATTATATAATAATGTTAAAATTTTATAAATGAAATTTTATCAAATTTTAAATATAAGATATGTAACATGTCTAAACTATTAAGATTGTAATTTTACCAACTACAATACGAAGATCTTTATGTTTAATTTGATCAAAGAGAATTAAATTTTATATATATATATATATATATATATATATATATATATATATATATATATATATATATATATATATTATAACATTTCTCTAATGTAATTTTCATTAAACTTATGTATTATTAATGATACAATATAATAATATGATAAATTAAAGTGTTAAAAAAATAATTATACGATAGAATAATAGTATATATTAACAAAAATTTTAAAAAATTCACGTTACCAAAAATCACACTAGATCCAAAAACTCAATCCATCAAAACTTCACTTCGCACTACGGCGGTAAATCACTCACATCTCCACAATATGCTTCAGAAGAATCACAACAAGAAACTCTCTTGACAAAATCTTGTTTCTCACCAAAAATCCAAATTCGCTCATAAATCAAGTAACCATGCACTACCTTGTGCCAACACATCTGCTTCATACACTATTAAGTTGGCAAGACAAGTCTATCCCAACCGACACAATCCCCGACTGCTATCAACAAGAGATTAAGGATGATCAGTCCCTCAATTTGTCAATAGACAGTCGACAATCATGATGGTGACATAAACCATCTCTACCAAGCTACAACAGCGTCTTCAAACTTACACTTCAAGTTACTAAAGTGTAACACTGCTTGAGGCTCCAACTCCCAGCCCAAGCGCCACCAAGAAGTAAAACTTCTCCCCCACTTATTTCAAACTCATCTCTGCAGACAAACAATTTGAAACAAGCAAGTACCGACAGTGTTTCACACACATGTCGCATACAACAGGATTAAACACACTAACAACTTGGCCGACAGACCGACCTGCTCTGATACCACTGATGTAACACCCCAAATCTACCCAAGGTTTTGATATACCAAAAATCAGAGTAATTTAAAATTTCGCAAAGTAAATACTGAGGCGTCACACCTTCAAAAGCAAATCACTTTAAACAATTTGTTTTAAAGTATATATCTCAGATACATAGCATCGCCGGAAAACATAATTTGATTTATAAGCATCAAAACATCTTCTTTATTAAACTTCCTTAATAAATCGTGTTTTCATAAAATATAATTCTTATACATACAAGAATAACATCAAAAGAACAACAACAAGACAACATAAATATTCCCCCCGAGTGCTACGTATCAGAGCGACACTGACTCAACTAACAGCAGCTATAAACTCCGTCTTCATAACCTGCACGTTACCAATATAAAGGTAACGGTGAAACAAGTAAAGGGTGAGATACTCCAAAACATATAATTAAAGGCATGATGAATATATATATATATAGTTTGGAATTAAAAGCGATATGGATTAGCAGGTGCATTCCACCACATATCTAAATCTCACCTGCTTTCGTCACTATTTTAAAGTGTTTAATCTACACTTAATCACCTAAGCCTCATCGACACAATTCATCTCAACAACACATACACCTCCGTCTCCACGAGATAGTCACAAGCTAATACATCACTAGTTAACACGACAATCATAACCAACAACATCAACCGACAACATTAAACAATGCTAACAACATGAGCAACATTAACAATCATCACAAATTGGCTAAAGCCCATCTTCGCTTGGCATAAAAGCCCATCTTCGCATTTTGGCATAAAGCCCATCTTCGCATTTTGGCATAAAGCCCATCTTCGCAACATCATCGCAAACATCATCATATCATATATCATCGCAATTCAATATCATCCATCAATCAACAAAACCCAACGCCAAACAACTCAAACATAAACACAACCGACTCCATGAGACACGACTATGTTATGCATGTGGTACCCATCGCTTTGTCCGTAATTAGGGACACTTGGCATAAAGCCGATCTTCGCTCGGCATAAAAGCCATCATCGCTTGGCATAAAAGCCTCTTCGCTTGGCATAAAAGCCCTCTTCGCTTATGCAATGTATGTGACTCGACAATAAAACAACACAACACAAAACAACATCATCGCTCATTCAAATTGGCATAAAGCCCACATCGCCATAATTCATCCAAAACAAGATAAATATATCATCGCATTATTCTGCAAATCGTCACATATAATTCATCATCATCAAAATCATGCATTCACAAATCGGAAGCATTTATCAACAATATTATTATAATCATCACATTATTATGTACAAAGACATATAACTTCGCATCGCCTAATCAACAAGTATTTGCTAACTAATACGTCGTCGCAAAGATTATGTTTACTCACCCCACCTCATTATCCTACATACGGAAAGATAGTCAAACACCTATCATCGTCGCACAAGCCATCTCCAATAACCGGCATTAGTCCTAATCGTCAACATCGAAATCGAATCATCCATACGTGTCCTAAATCCACTGAAATGAAATCCAATTCAATTGAACCATAATTAACCTATTTCGGGTCATCTCGCAAAACTCACAACTTCTAGAAACTAACCTCACCACTAAGTTCTACACGTCAAACTTAGCTAGCACGTCAATTTTTTGTTGAATTCGGAGCAACTTGCTCCGTCAACGAATTTACCGAAATCGGAAAATCGGAACACAATCGGGTTCTAAAGGGAAGTAAGAAAAATTCAGAATTTTGGAGGCTACAGGAGCTGCAACACGGGCACCCGTGTTGCACGACACTGCCAGTGTTGCAAGGATAGCAGAACGTGTAAAGAAAATCACCCAAGACAGGGCTGCAACACGGGTACCCGTGTTGTGCAACACGGCCCGTGTTGCGTGGCCTGCATCACCAAAATTCCTATTCTAAAGGGAAACACGGCCGTGTTGCCGCAACACGGCCCGTGTCGAAAGGCCTGCGTGAAAACTTCATGTTTTTCATTCCCAAACGAGATTCCTAACGGTTCAATTCGTTCTAATGATCATGAAAACCCATACTCCATACTCCTTTTTCAACTCTTCTAATCTATTTCATTCAACAACCAACCAACTCAAAACTCTATAAATCAACTTATCCACCTTCCCCCAAATTCAAAACATAAACATCAAAACCCAACAATATGAGATGGAGAATCAAACCCCTTACCTCTAGTTGGATGATCCATGGTGATTCTACAAAGCTCAACCTCAAGCTCTTCTCATGCTCCCTTGCTCTTCTTCTTCCTCTTCTTCTTCTTCTTCCCAAAACCCTCTCTAGGTTTCTATTTTGGTTTTGTTTTCCAAATGAGAAGAAAATGAGGAAATGTGGTTTTATAAGTTAGTTTTCTACTAGATTCTTCACTTGCTCTTGTTTGGCTTGGTGTGTTATGAATGGAAGGAAAATGAGAAGAATTGGTTCTAATAATGGTATTTTCCTTATTTAGTAAGTCAAGGGTAAAAAAAACCAAATCTCATCAATTAATCCTCACACCCCCATCTATTCTTATAAATTAACACACTAATAATATCCACCAATATTAATAGGTATAACGGTTAATATAAATATTCTCGTCGCGAAATAAGTATCAATCGGTAACTCGAAAATATTAATATAATTTAGTATTAAATAAAACAGGGCGTTACAACTCTCCCCCACTTATAATCTTTTCGTCCTCGAAATTTTGACCAAAATGAACAAATCGGGACATGTCTACGCATTCGTCCACTCAATCCTCGCGTCAATTAAACAACATACAAAATACACCAAACACAAGGGCATCTCCCTAACCACAACGTTCAGACAAGAACAACCATGCCGAGATGCAAAGCCCATACAATGCACTCGACAACCAACTGACACCCAACAACTAAACAAGCCGCAGACACACCGATTCACTCGAGAACCAAACAAACAAGATCGATACTCTCCTAACGTCTCAACCATAGAATTAGCCACACACTCGAACCGACACCTCGGAAATGAGTCACCAAAGATAGGAACATAAAGTCCTACAACACAACACCGTCACCATCGCTAAAACGAAAACAACAAAATGGTTATACAAACCAAAACTGAAACAGTCAAAATAGGGTAAAACCACGCGTGCTACACAAACATGAAAAGATGCCTTCATTCACGCATAAGCACGAACTCAAGAACTACACTCGCAGTTACCGCTCTCATTCCAGCCAATCACAAGGTCACATTATCCTTGTAGATTGCCAACGTACCACCCTAGAACAATAACAAGTTACCCAAACATAACTGAACTGCGATACACTACTCATCCTAGAGCTTATACTGGCGACTTGCGACTATAACTCGCTAGTCCAAGTCCCACAATCTTGCATACTCGCTAACAATTCAATGCTCAAACTCTAAACCATGGTGCTTCACTTTTATGCATAAGATGCCAACCATAAAACAACTTGGTTAAACCTCAACTTTACAATTACTCAGAATGGGTACGTTCAAAGCGTACACCCATCAAGACACCTCGCAATATCAGCTTCATCAACTCGAAGAATCACTCTTTCATTCTCGACTGATCAACGTCCATTGGTCCTCTAAATACATGACATAGTTTGACCTTTTCAAATACTGCCCAAATGTTTCACTTGTGAAGCTTCGACGTATACACTTGACTTCAACGAAGTCGTCCCTTATAGTAATTCAATTCCCAAAGTATATAAGTAATCACCATCATCGCACCGTCGCAACAATCAATACACAGGCTTCTTATTCGAAACACCTTCATAACTCTCAATCCTTCAAAGTGGTAACTTAGACCAAAACACTCTCTCAAGAACTCAACTCAACAACGTCGTCTCATACAACAGTAATTACAACACAGGTTGGACTTAGAACCATAACATCAACTTCTATGGAACCCAACAAGAACACCGTCGCGACCGACTTCATTCACCAATAGAAGATCCTCTTTATAACACCTCAACCATCTTAAAGTATCTGTGGTTACCAAACCACCACCAAATTCTCACCGTCCATACTTATCTTAGTCGCAACCTAATAATCCACTACGGCTATTAGTATCCGACGAAATCCTTATGTTAATGGTGAACAAATCCTTAATAACCTTCTGAGCTCAAACTCAACAAGCGTCTCAAAACAAACATGCAACATTCCTCAAAATAATAAATCCAAAATCAGATATTCTTGGGTTATACTCAATATCAACTTACTAAACTCAACAACAGACGAAGTCTCTTTATAGATCGTACCCAACTTGAATTATCTTCAACAATTCTAATCTCCTCGTTGCTAACATCTGCACCTACAAGGTTCCAATGAGCACAACCGCATCGACCTCTAACTCTTACGTCCGACAACTTTTTCCTTATGAAAATCAAATCGTTCCAAGGTAGCAATACACCTTATCCAACTCTATGCCAAAATACATCTTAAGTCCAAAATGAAATATCACAATACACCGCACAAGGTTCTTCAGTACAAAACAAAACCATCTCAAGTCAAAGTACTCACGATTAAAACCAACTTATAAAAAGATCTTTCATCAATTCACAAAGCTAACCATCCAAAACAAAAGAACTTTTAAACTCTGAATTAACCCCCTTAAAGTCTCCTACAAGACACAAAATAAATCTTCGCGGAACCGTCCAAAATATCACTGTCTAAGTCGCTTACTCAAGGCACTCTCATCCAACAGTTCAAAATTCTATCTTTAGATTACTCGACGTACACTGGTCTAACTTCACTACCAACAATACAAAGCTTGGACGCTTGTTACGATTCCTTAACTTGATGTGAACCAATTAATATCCATGAACACGAACTAATTCTTACAGCTACTCATGAGAGTACTGTCTGGACCTTCCAAAATCATACCTGACGCATTAGTCACACTAATGACATCAACAAATACTCGCCAGAACCATACACTATCTTGAAAGGCATTGCCTAAGCATCTTCAACCCTCACACTAATCCGTAGACAGCCAGACATCGCATTGATCTCAATAAACACATAAACTCCAAATGACCGATCTATCCAACATCAGTCCTTGGAAGTAGATACTTGTCATCAACATTCACGTCGTTCCCTGACTACAACCGACACACCAATTCGGGTAACCTTTGCTCTTCTCGAACAACCCAATGGTAGCACTCCATGGTGACCCACTCGAATAAACAAACTCTGCTCAACCAATCCTCAAGTCGACTTTTCAACTCTAATTCAGAAGCAAACATCCCTTAAGGACACTTCGAATCACACTAGATCCAAAAACTCAATCCATCAAAACTTCACTTCGCACTACGACGGTAAATCACTCACATCTCCACAATATGCTTCAGAAGAATCACAACAAGAAACTCTCTTGACAAAATCTTGTTTCTCACCAAAAATCCAAATTCGCTCATAAATCAAGTAACCATGCACTACCTTGTGCCAACACATCTGCTTCATACACTATTAAGTTGGCAAGACAAGTCTATCCCAACCGACACAATCCCCGACTGCTATCAACAAGAGATTAAGGATGATCAGTCCCTCAATTTGTCAATAGACAGTCGACAATCATGATGGTGACATAAACCATCTCTACCAAGCTACAACAGCGTCTTCAAACTTACACTTCAAGTTACTAAAGTGTAACACTGCTTGAGGCTCCAACTCCCAGCCCAAGCGCCACCAAGAAGTAAAACTTCTCCCCCACTTATTTCAAACTCATCTCTGCAGACAAACAATTTGAAACAAGCAAGTACCGACAGTGTTTCACACACATGTCGCATACAACAGGATTAAACACACTAACAACTTGGCCGACAGACCGACCTGCTCTGATACCACTGATGTAACACCCCAAATCTACCCAAGGTTTTGATATACCAAAAATCAGAGTAATTTAAAATTTCGCAAAGTAAATACTGAGAGGCGTCACACCTTCAAAAGCAAATCACTTTAAACAATTTGTTTTAAAGTATATATCTCAGATACATAGCATCGCCGGAAAACATAATTTGATTTATAAGCATCAAAACATCTTCTTTATTAAACTTCCTTAATAAATCGTGTTTTCATAAAATATAATTCTTATACATACAAGAATAACATCAAAAGAACAACAACAAGACAACATAAATATTCCCCCCGAGTGCTACGTATCAGAGCGACACTGACTCAACTAACAGCAGCTATAAACTCCGTCTTCATAACCTGCACGTTACCAATATAAAGGTAACGGCGAAACAAGTAAAGGGTGAGATACTCCAAAACATATAATTAAAGGCATGATGCATATATATATATATATATATATATATATATATATATATATATATATATATATATATATAGTTTGGAATTAAAAGCGATATGGATTAGCAGGTGCATTCCACCACATATCTAAATCTCACCTGCTTTCGTCACTATTTTAAAGTGTTTAATCTACACTTAATCACCTAAGTCTCATCGGCACAATTCATCTCAACAACACATACACCTCCGTCTCCACGAGATAGTCACAAGCTAATACATCGCTAGTTAACACGACAATCATAACCAACAACATCAACCGACAACATTAAACAATGCTAACAACATGAGCAACATTAACAATCATCACAAATTGGCTAAAGCCCATCTTCGCTTGGCATAAAAGCCCATCTTCGCATTTTGGCATAAAGCCCATCTTCGCAACATCATCGCAAACATCATCATATCATATATCATCGCAATTCAATATCATCCATCAATCAACAAAACCCAACGCCAAACAACTCAAACATAAACACAACCGACTCCATGAGACACGACTATGTTATGCATGTGGTACCCATCGCTTTGTCCGTAATTAGGGACACTTGGCATAAAGCCGATCTTCGCTCGGCATAAAAGCCATCATCGCTTGGCATAAAAGCCTCTTCGCTTGGCATAAAAGCCCTCTTCGCTTATGCAATGTATGTGACTCGACAATAAAACAACACAACACAAAACAACATCATCGCTCATTCAAATTGGCATAAAGCCCACATCGCCATAATTCATCCAAAACAAGATAAATATATCATCGCATTATTATGCAAATCGTCACATATAATTCATCATCATCAAAATCATGCATTCACAAATCGGAAGCATTTATCAACAATATTATTATAATCATCACATTATTATGTACAAAGACATATAACTTCGCATCGCCTAATCAACAAGTATTTGCTAACTAATACGTCGTCGCAAAGATTATGTTTACTCACCCCACCTCATTATCCTACATACGGAAAGATAGTCAAACACCTATCATCGTCGCACAAGCCATCTCCAATAACCGGCATTAGTCCTAATCGTCAACATCGAAATCGAATCATCCATACGTGTCCTAAATCCACTGAAATGAAATCCAATTCAATTGAACCATAATTAACCTATTTCGGGTCATCTCGCAAAACTCACAACTTCTAGAAACTAACCTCACCACTAAGTTCTACACGTCAAACTTAGCTAGCACGTCAATTTTTTTGTTGAATTCGGAGCAACTTGCTCCGTCAACGAATTTACCGAAATCGGAAAATCGGAACACAATCGGGTTCTAAAGGGAAGTAAGAAAAATTCAGAATTTTGGAGGCTACAGGAGCTGCAACACGGGCACCCGTGTTGCACGACACTGCCAGTGTTGCAAGGATAGCAGAACGTGTAAAGAAAATCACCCAAGACAGGGCTGCAACACGGGTACCCGTGTTGTGCAACACGGGTACCCGTGTTGTGCAACACGGCCCGTGTTGCGTGGCCTGCATCACCAAAATTCCTATTCTAAAGGGAAACACGGCCGTGTTGCCGCAACACGGCCCGTGTCGAAAGGCCTGCGTGAAAACTTCATGTTTTTCATTCCCAAACGAGATTCCTAACGGTTCAATTCGTTCTAATGATCATGAAAACCCATACTCTATACTCCTTTTCCAACTCTTCTAATCTATTTCATTCAACAACCAACCAACTCAAAACTCTATAAATCAACTTATCCACCTTCCCCCAAATTCAAAACATAAACATCAAAACCCAACAATATGAGATGGAGAATCAAACCCCTTACCTCTAGTTGGATGATCCATGGTGATTCTACAAAGCTCAACCTCAAGCTCCTCTCATGCTCCCTTGCTCTTCTTCTTCCTCTTCTTCTTCTTCCCAAAACCCTCTCTAGGTTTCTATTTTGGTTTTGTTTTCCAAATGAGAAGAAAATGAGGAAATGTGGTTTTATAAGTTAGTTTTCTACTAGATTCTTCACTTGCTCTTGTTTGGCTTGGTGTGTTATGAATGGAAGGAAAATGAGAAGAATTGGTTCTAATAATGGTATTTTCCTTATTTAGTAAGCCAAGGGTAAAAAAAACCAAATCTCATCAATTAATCCTCACACCCCCATCTATTCTTATAAATTAACACACTAATAATATCCACCAATATTAATAGGTATAACGGTTAATATAAATATTCTCATCGCGAAATAAGTATCAATCGGTAACTCGAAAATATTAATATAATTTAGTATTAAATAAAACAGGGCGTTACAACTCTCCCCCACTTATAATCTTTTCGTCCTCGAAATTTTGACCAAAATGAACAAATCGGGACATGCCTACGCATTCGTCCACTCAATCCTCGCGTCAATTAAACAACATACAAAATACACCAAACACAAGGGCATCTCCCTAACCACAACGTTCAGACAAGAACAACCATGCCGAGATGCAAAGCCCATACAATGCACTCGACAACCAACTGACACCCAACAACTAAACAAGCCGCAGACACACCGATTCACTCGAGAACCAAACAAACAAGATCGATACTCTCCTAACGTCTCAACCATAGAATTAGCCACACACTCGAACCGACACCTCGGAAATGAGTCACCAAAGATAGGAACATAAAGTCCTACAACACAACACCGTCACCATCGCTAAAACGAAAACAACAAAATGGTTATACAAACCAAAACTGAAACAGTCAAAATAGGGTAAAACCACGCGTGCTACACAAACATGAAAAGATGCCTTCATTCACGCATAAGCACGAACTCAAGAACTACACTCGCAGTTACCGCTCTCATTCCAGCCAATCACAAGGTCACATTATCCTTGTAGATTGCCAACGTACCACCCTAGAACAATAACAAGTTACCCAAACATAACTGAACTGCGATACACTACTCATCCTAGAGCTTATACCTGGCGACTTGCGACTATAACTCGCTAGTCCAAGTCCCACAATCTTGCATACTCGCTAACAATTCAATGCTCAAACTCTAAACCATGGTGCTTCACTTTTATGCATAAGATGCCAACCATAAAACAACTTGGTTAAACCTCAACTTTACAATTACTCAGAATGGGTACGTTCAAAGCGTACACCCATCAAGACACCTCGCAATATCAGCTTCATCAACTCGAAGAATCACTCTTTCATTCTCGACTGATCAACGTCCATTGGTCCTCTAAATACATGACATAGTTTGACCTTTTCAAATACTGTCCAAATGTTTCACTTGTGAAGCTTCGACGTATACACTTGACTTCAACGAAGTCGTCCCTTATAGTAATTCAATTCCCAAAGTATATAAGTAATCACCATCATCGCACCGTCGCAATAATCAATACACAGGCTTCTTATTCGAAACACCTTCATAACTCTCAATCCTTCAAAGTGGTAACTTAGACCAAAACACTCTCTCAACAACTCAACTCAACAACGTTGTCTCATACAACAGTAATTACAACACAGGTTGGACTTAGAACCATAACATCAACTTCTATGGAACCCAACAAGAACACCGTCGCGACCGACTTCATTCACCAATAGAAGATCCTCTTTATAACACCTCAACCATCTTAAAGTATCTGTGGTTACCAAACCACCACCAAATTCTCACCGTCCATACTTATCTTAGTCGCAACCTAATAATCCACTACGGCTATTAGTATCCGACGAAATCCTTATGTTAATGGTGAACAAATCCTTAATAACCTTCTGAGCTCAAACTCAACAAGCGTCTCAAAACAAACATGCAACATTCCTCAAAATAATAAATCCAAAATCAGATATTCTTGGGTTATACTCAATATCAACTTACTAAACTCAACAACAGACGAAGTCTCTTTATAGATCGTACCCAACTTGAATTATCTTCAACAATTCTAATCTCCTCGTTGCTAACATCTGCACCTACAAGGTTCCAATGAGCACAACCGCATCGACCTCTAACTCTTACGTCCGACAACTTTTTCCTTATGAAAATCAAATCGTTCCAAGGTAGCAATACACCTTATCCAACTCTATGCCAAAATACATCTTAAGTCCAAAATGAAATATCACAATACACCGCACAAGGTTCTTCAGTACAAAACAAAACCATCTCAAGTCAAAGTACTCACGATTAAAACCAACTTATAAAAAGATCTTTCATCAATTCACAAAGCTAACCATCCAAAACAAAAGAACTTTTAAACTCTGAATTAACCCCCTTAAAGTCTCCTACAAGACACAAAATAAATCTTCGCGGAACCGTCCAAAATATCACTGTCTAAGTCGCTTACTCAAGGCACTCTCATCCAACAGTTCAAAATTCTATCTTTAGATTACTCGACGTACACTGGTCTAACTTCACTACCAACAATACAAAGCTTGGACGCTTGTTACGATTCCTTAACTTGATGTGAACCAATTAATATCCATGAACACGAACTAATTCTTACAGCTACTCATGAGAGTACTGTCTGGACCTTCCAAAATCATACCTGACGCATTAGTCACACTAATGACATCAACAAATACTCGCCAGAACCATACACTATCTTGAAAGGCATTGCCTAAGCATCTTCAACCCTCACACTAATCCGTAGACAGCCAGACATCGCATTGATCTCAATAAACACATAAACTCCAAATGACCGATCTATCCAACATCAGTCCTTGGAAGTAGATACTTGTCATCAACATTCACGTCGTTCCCTGACTACAACCGACACACCAATTCGGGTAACCTTTGCTCTTCTCGAACAACCCAATGGTAGCACTCCATGGTGACCCACTCGAATAAACAAACTCTGCTCAACCAATCCTCAAGTCGACTTTTCAACTCTAATTCAGAAGCAAACATCCCTTAAGGACACTTCGAATCACACTAGATCCAAAAACTCAATCCATCAAAACTTCACTTCGCACTACGACGGTAAATCACTCACATCTCCACAATATGCTTGGAAGAATCACAACAAGAAACTCTCGACAAAATCTTGTTTCTCACCAAAATCCAAATTCGCTCATAAATCAAGTAACCATGCACTACCTTGTGCCAACACATCGCTTCATACACTATTAAGTTGGCAAGACAAGTCTATCCCAACCGACACAATCCCGATCTATCAACAAGAGATTAAGGATGATCAGTCCTCAATTTGTCAATAGACGTCGACAATCATGATGGTGACATAAACCATCTCTACCAAGCTACAACAGCGTCTTCAAACTTACACTTCAAGTTACTAAAGTGTAACACTGCTTGAGGCTCCAACTCCCAGCCCAAGCGCCACCAAGAAGTAAAACTTCTCCCCCACTTATTTCAAACTCATCTCTGCAGACAAACAATTTGAAACAAGCAAGTACCGACAGTGTTTCACACACATGTCGCATACAACAGGATTAAACACACTAACAACTTGGCCGACAGACCGACCTGCTCTGATACCACTGATGTAACACCCCAAATCTACCCAAGGTTTTGATATACCAAAAATCAGAGTAATTTAAAATTTCGCAAAGTAAATACTGAGGCGTCACACCTTCAAAAGCAAATCACTTTAAACAATTTGTTTTAAAGTATATATCTCAGATACATAGCATCGCCGGAAAACATAATTTGATTTATAAGCATCAAAACATCTTCTTTATTAAACTTCCTTAATAAATCGTGTTTTCATAAAATATAATTCTTATACATACAAGAATAACATCAAAAGAACAACAACAAGACAACATAAATATTCCCCCCGAGTGCTACGTATCGGACATCGACTCAACTAATGCAGACTATAAACTCCGTCTTCATAACCTGCACGTTACCAATATAAAGGTAACGGTGAAACAAGTAAAGGGTGAGATACTCCAAAACATATAATTAAAGGCATGATGCATATATATATATATATATATATAGTTTGGAATTAAAAGCGATATGGATTAGCAGGTGCATTCCACCACATATCTAAATCTCACCTGCTTTCGTCACTATTTTAAAGTGTTTAATCTACACTTAATCACCTAAGCCTCATCGGCACAATTCATCTCAACAACACATACACCTCCGTCTCCACGAGATAGTCACAAGCTAATACATCGCTAGTTAACACGACAATCATAACCAACAACATCAACCGACAACATTAAACAATGCTAACAACATGAGCAACATTAACAATCATCACAAATTGGCTAAAGCCCATCTTCGCTTGGCATAAAAGCCCATCTTCGCATTTTGCCATAAAGCCCATCTTCGCATTTTGGCATAAAGCCCATCTTCGCAACATCATCGCAAACATCATCATATCATATATCATCGCAATTCAATATCATCCATCAATCAACAAAACCCAACGCCAAACAACTCAAACATAAACACAACCGACTCCATGAGACACGACTATGTTATGCATGTGGTACCCATCGCTTTGTCCGTAATTAGGGACACTTATAAAGATCATCGCTCATGCTCGCCATCATGCAAATGTGACAATATCATCATTGGCATAAAGCCCACATTATTCATCCAAAACAAGATAAATATATCATCGCATTATTATGCAAATCGTCACATATAATTCATCATCATCAAAATCATGCATTCACAAATCGGAAGCATTTATCAACAATATTAATATAATCATCACATTATTATGTACAAAGACATATAACTTCGCATCGCCTAATCAACAAGTATTTGCTAACTAATACGTCGTCGCAAAGATTATGTTTACTCACCCCACCTCATTATCCTACATACGGAAAGATAGTCAAACACCTATCATCGTCGCACAAGCCATCTCCAATAACCGGCATTACTCCTAATCGTCAACATCGAAATCGAATCATCCATACGTGTCCTAAATCCACTGAAATGAAATCCAATTCAATTGAACCATAATTAACCTATTTCGGGTCATCTCGCAAAACTCACAACTTCTAGAAACTAACCTCACCACTAAGTTCTACACGTCAAACTTAGCTAGCACGTCAATTTTTTGTTGAATTCGGAGCAACTTGCTCCGTCAACGAATTTACCGAAATCGGAAAATCGGAACACAATCGGGTTCTAAAGGGAAGTAAGAAAAATTCAGAATTTTGGAGGCTACAGGAGCTGCAACACGGGCACCCGTGTTGCACGACACTGCCAGTGTTGCAAGGACAGCAGAACGTGTAAAGAAAATCACCCAAGACAGGGCTGCAACACGGGTACCCGTGTTGTGCAACACGGCCCGTGTTGCGTGGCCTGCATCACCAAAATTCCTATTCTAAAGGGAAACACGGCCGTGTTGCCGCAACACGGCCCGTGTCGAAAGGCCTGCGTGAAAACTTCATCTTTTTCATTCCCAAACGAGATTCCTAACGGTTCAATTCGTTCTAATGATCATGAAAACCCATACTCCATACTCCTTTTTCAACTCTTCTAATCTATTTCATTCAACAACCAACCAACTCAAAACTCTATAAATCAACTTATCCACCTTCCCCCAAATTCAAAACATAAACATCAAAACCCAACAATATGAGATGGAGAATCAAACCCCTTACCTCTAGTTGGATGATCCATGGTGATTCTACAAAGCTCAACCTCAAGCTCCTCTCATGCTCCCTTGCTCTTCTTCTTCCTCTTCTTCTTCTTCCCAAAACCCTCTCTAGGTTTCTATTTTGGTTTTGTTTTCCAAATGAGAAGAAAATGAGGAAATGTGGTTTTATAAGTTAGTTTTCTACTAGATTCTTCACTTGCTCTTGTTTGGCTTGGTGTGTTATGAATGGAAGGAAAATGAGAAGAATTGGTTCTAATAATGGTATTTTCCTTATTTAGTAAGCCAAGGGTAAAAAAAACCAAATCTCATCAATTAATCCTCACACCCCCATCTATTCTTATAAATTAACACACTAATAATATCCACCAATATTAATAGGTATAACGGTTAATATAAATATTCTCATCGCGAAATAAGTATCAATCGGTAACTCGAAAATATTAATATAATTTAGTATTAAATAAAACAGGGCGTTACACGAGCCGTCTATCACCCAAAAAGGTTTTCTTATAAAAAAAGTGAAGTGAAACAAAGTTCACGTTTGTTAGGAGTCTTTAAATAATTGGTCTAACGTCCAACGAATTAAAGACTAGGGGTTCATTTGACACAAGTTTTTTAAACAATTGGCCTAACGTCCAACGATTTAAAAACTTGGAATTTATTGTGAAAAAGTTTTTGAAAAGTCATTCGATGTTGGACCGAGGTTTGGAACTTTATTATGAAAGGTCTTAAAGATGAGAAGAGAATTGATTTGGGTCATGATTAATCAAGTATATGGACTTAATTAATCTCGTGAGGATATGTGCTCCTACCCCTAACTATGAAACCCTTTGCATGAGAACTTGGTATATGGACCAAGGCGCGAGAATGGAAATGAGGCGATTGCGAATAATTATATACAAGCATGAAATAAAGCGAGTAAATGAATTAAATGCCCATACGCGAAATGATAAGGCAATTGATATTGTGTAGGTGCATGCGCGAAATAGATCTAATCGACTAATTAAACGAAATTTAATCAAGTAAATAGTTTAGTAAAATTAATTAGATGGACTAATCAATTTTAAATAACCTAATTAGATAATTAAATAATATTTAACTAATCAACTAATGCCTCATTGTAATCCCAAGATCAAGCGTGGTGTATGCACAAGTGTGTGGCCGTTGCGACGCTTCTAAGCTTTGTCTACTCAAGGTAGTGAAAATGACTCGCACGAGTATTAGTTTGAAAATGTTTGGTTTGTACATGTGATGAATAATTAAAATAAACAGTATAGTATTTACTAATTATTACATCATGTGGGGAATGGGGGTATAAATTTACAAATGGGGATGACGGAAATAAATTACAAGTTATGTAAAATTTACAAGTAAGGATACAAATTTAAACAATTAATTAAATGAATTATTAACTAAAATTAATAGTAAAATTTGATTAGTTAACAAAATAGTTAAAAATTAATTGAAATGATTAATTATTTGAAACAAAACTTAATTAAATAAAAAATGAGTTTGAAAAGAAAAATAGGGTGTGCAATATGAAAGAGTGTTGGGTTTTAACCTATTAGGCCCAAAAGACAAGACCCAGTTCGGATTTGAAAAGGGTCACCAAATCCTAAAAGATACTTGGCCACCGCATGCTTACTACTTGATTTTTCCAATAAATTCTTATTTAAAACCAATTATGTGATAAACATACATTAAAACAATCCATCCACACATACCTTTGTTTCTATTTACACGCTTCTATTCTCACACACTGACTTCACAACCAATTCTCATCCATGGCCATTCATCAAACAAAATAGAATTGAAACTCTCACTCTCGAATCTCATGGCATGTCGATCAAGCATCCAACACTGCGAACAAAAACAACATTAATAAATCCCTAAACCCCAACAAAACCCCAAATTTCACTATCGAAGATTACAAGTTACTCCTACAAGCTAACTAGTTGGAAACAATGAAATTGGATTATAAGCTAACAGAAAAATACAAAATCGACAGACCTACCAAGCTTAAGCTTCGATGGTGACTTTCCAGGTAGGTTCTTGAATCTGTGTGTGTCGGCTTCGTGCCCTTCTTCTTCTTCTATTTTGGTCTCGATCTGTTTCGGATTTGTTGTGCTGAGCTCTCTGAGTTCGTTTGTGAGCGATTTTGGTTGAGATTATTAAGGAGTGAGGGTACTGGTGTGTTGGAATTTTTGACTTTAAGGTTTGGTTAAGGTTGGTAATGGAAGATATGGAGGGTTTTAGTGAGATGGAGGTAAGGAGTATCGTTTATGGTGGGTTTTTCTGGTGATTTATCTGTTTTGAATTCGAAAATGTGATGCTCTGTATGTGTTATTGTTGTTAGGAGTATACGTTGTTGGTTTCGGTAAACTTGTAAACAGAGGGAGCTACATTTCCTGCTTGCGAAACTGGTTGACGGTGTTGTTCGGAGGATAAAGGTGGAAGGTGAGTATGGGGTTTGGATGGGTGTAGCTCAGTTTTGATGAAGATGAGTATTGTGGTTTGAACAAAGGTTTGTGAGGTTTGGCAAATGTGTGAAGGTGTATGAATTTTATGACTGAAGAAGGTGAGGAATTGGTTTGGTTTGAGAGATGGCTTTCTGCGTTTTCAGCTTCGGTAATGAAGGTTATGAGGGAACAATGGGATTTTTGTGTAAATTTTGAGATAAAAATCTGAGGTTGCAAGGGTTGTTGGTAGTGAGGTCCCCCTGACTATTGAGAAAAGTGGTTGTTATATAGAGGAATGAAAATGAGAAGGATTTTAAGATAAGATCAAAAGGAAAAGTAGTGGAGAGGAGAGTGGAATAATTTGCGGGTAGTGGTGTAGGAAGTTGTACAATTTGAGCTGTCTGTACTGATTTTTTTAAATTGGAATTTGCAGGTTCATACAAAATGTACAAAAGGTGGTGGAGGTGGTAGTGGTAAACCATGATGATGGGAAATAAAAAGCAATACAAGATTTTTTTTGTTTTGTATTTACTACTAAAAAAAATAAAATACAGGACTATTGCTACTATAATATTTATAAAAAAAATGTACTATTTATATGTATATTATTTAAACCAAAATATTTCCACTAAAAAAATAAAAATGAAACTAATTAAAACAAAATGAATGACAAAAATAATGTGACTGAATAATTATGGACAATTTGGAATTTTGAATAAAAATTATTCTAAACTAAAAAAAAAATTATTCTATATGTAAAATAATTATTTGACATTACAGAAGTTCTAGCCAGTTCTGGCCATCAGAAGCTCTGGCCGTCAGAAGTTCTGGCCATCAAAAGTTCTGGTTGTCAAAAGTTCTGACCATCAGAAGTTCTGACCATCAGAAGTTGCTAGCACTTAGCAACCTTCTGATAGCTAGCATTTAGCAAACTTCTGATAGCTAGCACTTAGCAAGCTTCTGATAGTTAGCACTTAGCAAGCTTCTGATATCTAGCACTTAGCTTGCTTCTGATAGCTAGCACTTAGCAAGCTTCTGATAGCTAGCACTTAGCAAGCTTCTGATAAAGTCAAATGTGCAAAAATTCAAAAAGTGATGCAAGTATGACTAAGACTACTTTGATGCAAAACTATGATTTATCTATAAAAAAGAAATTAATGCTAATGTGAAAGAAAAAACTATAATTGTCTTAAATGAAAGATTAAAAAAATTAAAAAAATAAAATAAAATCTAAATTAATTGTTAATAAAATAAATATAGAAATATTTTCAATGAGGAAAGATTTTATTTAGTTCAAAGCTCTAATAAAAAAAATGCAAAAATCAAGCATGAAATAACATAATTACTATTAAAAACAAAACATTGTTATTTAGAGAAAAAAAAACAAAATTCTTTTTAATTCTTATTTAATTATTTAAATAATAGAAATTATTTAGTAAAACCTCACCAAATAATTAGAATTAGTCAAATATTAAAATAAAAATTAAAGTGAGAAAGGATGCAAATGCAAATACGATTAAGAAGACTTCGATGTAAAACGTATTTAACTACAAATTTATATTGTAAAGTTAAATGCTAACTAAAAATTCAAAAATATTATAAAAAATACAAATGCTAGTAAAAATGCATGAAATTAACTTAGTCATTAACTAAAGATGTGTAACAAAAAATATAAAAATTGACTGCTAATGCAGGATGCGAATGAAACAATGTAAAGAGGTGCAAATGAATTAGATGAAAAATTCAGGGCGAAATTTAGGGTGTGACAATGGTGTATAACCGAGAGTCTGTCTTTTATTGCGTTATGGGATAATGTATTTATAAAGACCTTATGGACCTAGGGTTTTACCTCCTAGATGTGATCTTAACCGCTCTCTTCCTACTAGGGGAGGTTATAGACCCGTATATTTTCTCTAAGTTAATGGGAACTTGCTCTTGCTTGATTTCCGCGTTTGCGGTACTTCTCGGGAGATTCCTGTGGATCCCGCTTGTGCAACCCAACTATTGGGCGAGGGCGTCTTACTCTGGAGGTTTTACCAAATATAACACTACACAACCCCTCAAGCACGGGAACCTTTTTCTTTAAAGGGGGAAGTGCTTAAAAATGCTCTCATTTCCATAATGCGCCCCTCGCCCTAATGATGATTCTCTTAATTGAGAATGATTTCGCTTGGTGGCAGTTCTCCCCTCATAGGCGAGTCCCTCGGTGAAGGGAAAGTGAAATAGTAGGCGAGTCCCTCAACCGAAGGCGAGCGTGCTCACAACTGCCTACATGGCATAATCGTTTAACAAACTTGAGGAAACATGTTTATTTTTAAGTGATGTTGTAAGACATCCAAAAAAGAAGAAAAGCTAACACTCTCTCATGCTAAACCATTCACGACTTCTCTCTTGTCTCTCAAAATTTCCCTCTCTTTCTCGTACAAAAAAAACCCTTTTACCCTCTTATCACTTCTCTCTCAATCTCACTCCAAGTTCCTTTTTTCTCAAGATTTCACATCAAACATATAATTAGAGGAACCCTAAGCCCCTTGAAACCTAAAAAATAAACCCCCAATTCACTATTTTTTAGAGATTACGAAGAGATTACATGGTGAATCAAGCATTGGAATTTAAAGAAGACAACATAAAAATCAAAACAGAAAAAAAATTACATGTATGCTTCTGTCTTACACTTGCTTGCTCACTTCTTCCTTTGTTTTTGAAGCTTCGGTTGGTTCTTCTGGATCTGTCGTGTGTTTGACATTTGTGCGGTTGTTTATAAGTTTTGTGGTTGAATGTGTTTGATGCATGAGTTTGGTTGTGTATGTGAGTGAGTGGTTGATGGGAGTGTTGTGAGGTCCTATAAGGTTAGTGTGAACAGAGGTTTTTTTTCCTGATTTTTTAGTGAGGTAAAGGGTGAGATAGGGGATTACTTTAGCAGAGTTTTTGTATTATATTGTTGGTGTATGGATTAGAGTTTTTAGCATAGTTTCGTTGTGAGAATTGTTGGTGTCAAATGAAGGGAATGAAGGTTGTACGAATAGGGGAATGAGGTGAAGTTTTTTATGGAGATTTGGAGGGAATCAGATGAAAATTTGTTACATTTTGGGGGGAATTAAGAGGATGAAGCCATGTGAGTTTGAAGAGTGGTTATGAATCATTGATGAGAAGGGAGAGAGAGGTAAGGATTTGTTTGCAGTTGTGCTTGTTCTTTGAAGGAATTTGTTTTGGATTTTTTAGTTTGGGTTGTGAAAGTGCGTGCTATAATGTATGTTTTTGTGATGAACGTATGTGTACTGATATTTTCGTTCCGTATTTGCAGGTGTGTATTCGTACAATGAAGTGACATACATGTGTATGAGGTATGAATGACATGAAGACGCGGAATAGAACAAACGTGATCTGCAAATCAACTTTTCATCTATTATCTAACATATACTAAAAGATTGCCCAAACTACGTAAATTGCCCTTTTCTAAAAAATATTTTACACTACACTTTGGACATTTTAATAACTAACAAAATAACCCTTAACTTTTTCACTTTTCTCATTTCATGCACTAATTGTCAACTTTTCATTGGTCCAAATTAAAAAACTTTTTTTCCTATCTTACACTACTTTCTCTTTTCTCTCTCTTCTCTTTTTATTTTATATAATTATTTAAGACAATTGAATTTTAATATAATTGATTCTTTTACAATTAATTATCTCATTTTAAATTTACATTTTAGGACATATTTTATCTTTTCTATTTATTTATCATCACTAAAATACTAATTAATCTATTATTTAACTTTAATAAAATTAAAAAAAATATTTTATGAGATTGAATAATACTACATACTCCTTCCGTCCCAGAATATAAGAGGAAAAAAATTAAAAAACACACTTATTAAGAAAAGTAAAAAACACAATTATTTGACTTGTGGTTTTTTTGAAATAAAGTGTTTTGAAAAATGTAAAAACAATTCTAATTAGTTGTTGATAATATAAAATATGAGAGAGAAGATAAACTAAATGCATTTTTCATTTAATTTTACTTTGAAAATAATGAAAGTGGTTTTTTCTCTTATATTTTGGGACAAGAAAAATGTATTTTTTCTCTTATAATTTGAAACGGATGGAGTATCATTCACACAACTAACTTTTTATCTTACGAATCATTATCAAATTATTACCATTATTTTCAAATGTTAATTTTTTTTCTCCATTTCACAATATTTTTTTTAAATTACTTAATACATTGAGTTTATTTTAATATTACCTAATTCAATTTAAACTCACATGTGTATCTAAATACATCATTTGTCAAGTTTACCATTATATTTTGTATAATCATATTATTTGTTGTAATATTTGTATTTCATAATTTTTCATTGTACTTTCCCATTAAATATTAACTAATCTATTATTTAACTTTAATAAAATTAAAAATATATTTTACGAAAATGAATAATACTATATATCATTCACACAATTAACTTTTTATCTTACAAGTCACTATCAAATTATTAACATTATTTTTAAATGTTAATTTTTCTCTCCATGTCACAATTTTTTTTAAATTACTGAATACATTGAGTTTATTTTAACATTACGTAATTCAATTTAAATCTACTTGTGTATCTAAATACATCATTTGTCAAATTTACGATTATATTTGTATAATCATATCATTTGTTGTAATATTTTGATTTCATAAATTTTCATTGTACTTTCTCATTAAATACTAATTAATCTATTATTTAACTTTAATAAAATTAAAAATATATTTTATGAAATTGAATAATACTACATATCATTCACACAACTAACTTTTTATCTTACGAGTCACTATCAAATTATTACCATTATTTTCAAATGTTAATTTTGTTCTTTCTTCATGTCCCAAGTTTTTTTTTGAAATTACTTAATACATTGAGTTTATTTTAACATTACGTAATTCAATTTAAATTCACATGTGTATCTAAATACATCATTTGTCAAATTTACCATTATATTTGTATAATCATATTATTTGTTGTAATATTTTTATTTCATAACTTTTCATTGTACTTTACCAATAAATATGAATTTTTCATATGTATATCAAAAAAATCAATATTGAATTATTCATTGTGCGGGAGCACGAGTCTCTGACTAGTTTAATTAATAAAATTGATGTAAACAAAATGTTATAAAAAAACGTAGAAGAATATATTGTTATTATTATTAACTATAACACTAATGTACTATTTTTTTTTTTGGATTTTCTTTATAATTAAAAATAATTAATGTATTTGTAAAAAAAACATGAATAAAAAAGAAACAAAATTTATTCCAGTTAATTATGCAATTATAAAAACTATTTATTTTAAATCTGATTTATGCCAATTAAAAGTAAAAAACAAATGCAATGTCTAATAAATAATGCTAATTGATTGAAACATAAAAGTAAAATACTTTTAATTTCTTATTATTTTATTTGATTAACAAAAACTTACTTAGTAACTTAAAATATCATTTTAAATCACCTAATAAATAACATTAGCCAAATAATAAAAATGACAATTAAAAGTGAAAAGATGCAATTCCAGCCGTGGTTAAAACACTTTGATGCGAAACCAATTTAATTACTAAAGAACAAGCCAATTTGCAAATGCGGAAGATGATATGCTAATGAATTAGACAAATCCTTCGGAGCACAATTTGATTAACAGAAAAGTCGAGTTATAAACTTGATGCAAATGATGAAGATGAATTAATAAAATATGGATGTATGTGATGTACTAAGTAGAAGAAACTTGAAATAGCTATACTTCATGATAAGAATGAAGTGAGGGGTAAATTTAGGGACACCTACTAGACTCATTTTAAATTTATACTTCATTGTTGGACAAATTACTTCACATCGAGTCTGATATCCCACTAAAAAAAATTATCATCAGTAAAAAAGATTCTATCATCAGTTTCCTCCATCTATTTTCATAAATAGTGTCTTGTCTATTCCTCCTCTTTTGTAGGCATTGTTGATCGAAAACTTTGTCAATCTTTCATATCAAGTTCTTGGTTCTTCCGCTTTAAATCATATAGAGCTTTCTTTAACTTGTACACACGGTCTGGGAAATTAGGATCAATGAACCCTTTTGGTTGCTCTACTTATACTTCTTCATTTAGATAACCATTTAAAATAACAATTTTCACATCCATTTGATACAATATGAAGTTCATCATGCATGAAATCTCTAGCAATAGTCTAATGGACTCAAGTTTAGCAGCTGGAGCAAATGTCTCATCAAAATTCATTCATTCTATTTGAGTGTATCCTTGAGCAACTAACTTTTCCTTGTTTCTTGTCACATTACCATGTTCATCGTACTTATTTAGAATACCAACTTGGCACCAATGACATTCATATCTTCAGGTGTGGGAACTAACTCCAAAACTTCATTTCTTCTGAATTGGCACAGTTCCTCTTGCATGAAATTTATCCAAAATTAACTAGTTAGTGCTTATTTGACATTCTTAAGTTTAATCTTAGATATGAACCATGAGTTTACAATCATATTTCTATATTTGGTAATGAGCCATTCATTCATACTTCCAATGATATTATCAATTGGACGATCCTACTGAATTTTGATGGAAGGTCCTTTATTCATAGTGTTTTCTTTTGAATTTGTAAAACACCATCTTCATTTTCAGAATCTTCTTTCTCATAAGGACTTTCATCAACAACAACATTTATGGACTTCATCATTGTCTTGGTATGTTTGTTGTAGACCTTATATTCTCTACAATTGATAGAATATCCAAGGAATATCCCTACCTCACTATTTGGATCCATATTTATCCTTTGTTCGCGAACCACCAAGATGTAGAACTTACTCCCATAAACATGGAAGTATTTAACATTTGGGTTCCTTCCTTTCCATAGCGCATATAGAATGTAATTTGTTCCAGATCTAATAGTTACTCTGTTTTGAACATAGCAGGCAACGTTAATGGCTTCAGACTAGAAATGATAAGGTATATTATTGGCATGTAACATGATTCTTGAAGCTTCTTGTGAGGTTCTATTCTTGTGTGTCCACCACCCCATGTATCATGATTCATGATTGATCCCCTTAGTAGAGAAAATTCAGAGAACTTGGAGTTCTCAAACTCCTTGCCATGGTCACTTATTATCTTTATAATATCAGTTTCCTTATCCTTCTAGATATGACGACATAGGTCTTTGAATACTTCAAAGGTATATGATTTTTATTTTATGAAGTTAACCCATATATACCTTTAAAAATCATCCATACAAACAAAAACATATCTCTTTCCACCAATACCCTCCACTTACATAGGCCTAATGAGGTCCATATGAAACAACTCAAGTAATTTTGAGATAACCAGATGCTAAAGCTTCTTGCGGGACATGTAGGTCTGCCTTCCTATTTGACATTTTCCATAGATTTTTCCTTTTTCAATATTTAAATTAGGAAATCCTCTGATGGATTAGACAGAACTAGCTTTCTTCACGCCTTTCAGATTGAGATGACCAAGTCTTTGATGTCATAGCTTGGTTTCATCAAGTTTAGATACAATGCAAGAAGAGGGATGAGATATCCACATATAACAATTGTCTTTAAACCTAGATCCCTTTATAAGAACTTCTTTATCCTTACTGGTGACAATACATTCAGATCAGTTAAAGCTCACGTTTAATCATTGATCACATAATTGATTATTGCTGATCAAATTTGTAGTTAACCCTTCTACCAACAACACATCATTGAGACATGGTAGACCAGAACTAACCATTTTTCCTATTCCATTTATTCTTCCTATTTCTCCATCACCAAAAGTGACATAATTATTCGAGTAATATTTCAAATCCTCAAGATATGTCTTCCCACCAGTCATGTTCCTGGAACACCCACTATCAAAATACTAATATTTTCTTGAGGAAACTCTAAGTGGCGTGTTAGCAATGAAACTGTTGGAAACAACTTTGGGTTTCCATTCCTTCTTTCCTTGACCCTTCCTTCCATACGTTTTCTTCAGCCCTGGTTTGCTATAAGATAAAGGATAACCATATAGTTTGCAACAATAAGGCCTTATATGTCCATATTAACAATAGTGATGGAATCTCCAAGACAATTTCTTGTGCTTTATGTGATGAGGAAAAAAAGTTGAGCACAATGCTGGAACATGTGGTCCATCATAAGAAATTCAATCTTCATCTCAGGAAGAACAAACAACACAACATGGATTTTGTTTTTCTTGATCATGCTTGATTCAAAATAAATTCCCTTATGATTTTTGGACATCTTTCCAATCTACAATGTTTCATCTAACATATTTGACCCATTGCTCAACATACATATAGATTTTGTCTTATTTTCAAGTTTGGAGTTTAGTAAAGTTACTTCATCTTCCATACTTGTGATGGTTGAGGCAAGCATCTCCTTTTCCATGTGAAACACGCATATGGGTTTCTTCTGATTCTTCACAATCAAGCAGGCTTCCTCCCACTTTGTGTGTTGTATACACTAGGTTATTCTATAAACATGCTTTTATCTTTGGACACATACTTCCTAGTGAAAGCCATCACAAAGTTTGTTGTTTCTCCTTCACTGTCATCATCAGAATCAGAACAAGCAATGGAGAATCCCTTATTATACTTATTTAGGAAGGTAGGATATTTAGATTTGATGTAACAAAATGAATCACATTCAAAACATTTAGGCCATTTTCCTTTTATATAACAATCTTCATCTTTGTACTTGTTCTAGGGACTGATGTTTGACATCTTGTCTTACACATTTATCCTACATAGTTAGTACAACCTTCTCAAATCTTTGTTGAACATTTTACCAACTAAAGATATAAGATCTTAAAAACTATCTTCAATATCCTTATCTCCTTGATCAACCTTCTCTTGAGTATTGAATACAAAAGCTACACCTTTGTTCTTCTTTTCTGATCTTCCATTTATAGAAACTTCAAGATTTTAGGGACCCAATGAGTTCATCAACATTCATAGTGAAAATATGAGAATCTTTCTCACTAGCTTCTCTTCTTACATATTTTCTCCCAAGGCAAAGGAATTATTGGCTATATCACTTAATCTAATGTTGAAATCATATATGGATCTGTCTTTCATCATATTCAGATATTTTAGCTCAGCTGTGAGGAACTGGAGCCTTGACATCCAAACTTTAGATGTGCCTTCATGAGCAGTCTTGAGTATATCCCAAGCTTATTTACCTTCAGTACAAGTGTTGATTAGTCTGAACATATTATTGTAAACACCATTGAATACGACACTTAAGTATTTGTCGTTTCCAAAAGCTTTATCATCATCATAATATTTGGACCAATCAACTTCAGGATTTAAGCCCGTAGAAACATCTTGAGAAGTGATCACATAACCTTTAACCATAACCTTCTATGTTGTGCACCCAATGGACTTTAGAAAATCAACAATCATGGCATTCCAATATTCATAATTTGTGCCATCTAAAACAGGTGTGTTGTATCTCAATTTTTTCCCCTAAGATTATCTATCATGTCACACCATTGCATTGCACAAAGATCACAAATTAGGTCTCTCTCTCTCTCTCTCTCTCTTGTCTTTGGATTTTCCCTTGAGAGATCACCAAGTACCTTGATTGTGTATGCTTTTGTGTATAATGATTGATACTTGACTAATCATGATGTGTATATATATATATATATATATATATATATATATTATTTTCTCACTAGATGTTGTGTTGTAGGTAGATGATGCAAAGGTTTCTTATTCAAGTATTTGTTCTCATTTTGACTCCTCTTATCATCTATTATGATCTATTATCTTGAGTATGTGCTCCATATGTGAATAAGAACATCAAAGTTGAAGAATTATCCATGCCATGGCCATCTATCTTGGAATTAGGGTTTTGGGCTTCTGAGGACCACATCTTGATGGTTATGTGAAATTTGTGGATGATTCCAAATCCATTGGACTCTTAAAAGGATTTCTAACATGTATATTCTTTAGTCCAAGGATTTTAATAGATGAAGAGATTGTTTTGAGGATCAATGATTGCAAGCTCTCTAGATTGATACTTCATCTCTCTTGTATGACTTCCAAGGATCATAATTTGGTTATTTATCGTCTCCTTGAGCTAATTCTTTCTCCAAAATGAACCTAAGAATGTATAATACCACTTATTTCAATTGGAGAGGATAGAAAATGCTTGGAAGGTTGCCTAAGAAGTCAAAAGATGACAAATCATTGATGGATTTCTTAATTTTTTATCAATCAACTTCAAGAGATCATATCTTGATCATCATTTATCACCTTGAGGTCATTATTTTTGCACAATAATCTTGAATATGTGAAATTTATACCCATTTGTGTTTCAAAGCTTGAAGATGTTTGGAAATTGCTTGAAGAAGTCAAAATATTATAGGTCATTTCATGATTTTTCATCAACTTCACAAGGCTATAACTTTCTCAATTTTTGAAATTTTTGAGTGGTTCTTTTAAAAAAATTCTATTTGAGAAGTCTACTTCATATCATCTTTGTTGGAAAATAGCAAATTTTTAGTGGAAGACCATGTTTTAAGGCAAAACATTAGAGATAAATTTTAGAGGGCATGACATGCTTGACCAAGGTCTGGCCTGATTTTCAGTGTTTTTCCTCGAATCCTAAAGGCTATATCTCTCAGCTCAAGTATCCATTGGAGATGATTCTTTTTTCATTGTGTTCTACTCTTCAAGGACTTCATTTGGCTCAAGGAAAACTGGAAAATGCACGAGGGAATTTGATTTGGCCTCGGTGCAAAGAATGTGCCAGAACCTGTTTCGAGCTCACCACCAGTTTGTGCATTTACGCTATAATTTGCTTTTCAAGCTAACTTAAACCTTTATTTCATGACTAATCATGCTTAGAAACTTCCCAGGATTAATTAGCACATCAAAACGCAAGGAATGGTTGAGTTTTGAGCACATGAAGTCATGCTTTCTTCATGAACACGGGTGTGCATGATTTTACTCCAAATTGCATCATTCACCCTCCCTTTTGATCTCATTCACTTCCCTATAAATAGAGGACCATTACTCACTCGTTTCCTCAAGCCTTGATAGCTAGAAAATCGTTTCCAAACTCACTCCATTACCATATTTTCTGCATCTTTGATTTCACTCTTAAAGCACTCCCAATTATAAATTGATTGTTCATTCTTCTTCCTTGAACTTCACTGAAGCTAACAGAACAAGAATCGTTCCCTGAGGTGCCTTGAATCGTGCTATCTAAGTCAAGTTTCAAAGCTCTGAAAGAAAACTTCGTTCAGGTATAATTCTTGACCAAATTGCTTCAAATGAATGCCTAACTTGTTCTCCTCATCTCCCTGATCCTTTTGGTCTTCACCGTTTTCATTTTCATTGAGAATTGAACTTGCAATTTTAAAAACAAAAGCTCGCTATTATTCTGGTTTTTCTCAAATTACTCTTTGCTCAGTGTAAATAAATTTTTGCGAGCATGTGGTTGACATCATCTTGAAGAGACGAATCCAAGGATACCACTCGTGTACATTGATTTTTCCATTTGAGAAACTCGATTTTGAAGTGGTCGGAGGTTGAAGACGACCTATGTGTATGTCTTCAATCAATGATGAATTGCCACACATTTTTTTCAAATTTATGAAATAAATGATCGTGTGTGATATTTTAGAGGCTCATGATATGCACAACACGCCTTGTCCATTGGATGTGATTACTAACACATTTTGACATTATCTGATGGTCCACATTATTTCGTTTTATTTTGATTTTTAAAACTGATCTGATGTGTTTTTCAAGAGAGTTCATATCAAGCACAGTGTGTCTGGTCCTTTGGATCAGCTTGCTAACACGTTTTGACTTTGATCTAATGGTCCAGATATCTTTGGCTTTTATTTTATTTTCTGATTTTATATTTTAATTGTTGTAAACTTTAAAAAATCATAGAAAATTCATTTTTAGTTCAACAATTATGAAAAAATTTACAAAAATATTTTCAAATATTCTCTTTCTGATTTTTATTTTATCATAATATTATTTTTAGATTTGATATTTTTTACGATTTTTCTCTTTTATTTGAGTTATTTAAATGTTTTAAAATCCTTTTTGACATTTAAAAATTCTGAAAAAATTATGGAAGGATCCAATAGTCATTTGACAAATATTGGTATCCTCATTTTATATTTATTTTTGACTTTACTATTTTTTACAAAATTTTGGTTCATTTTCCATTTTCTTTTATATTTTTTAAATAGTTTCTGACTTAAAAAAATTCTAAATTTTTTTGTCAACGTTTGCTGACCTTTCTTTGACCTTGAACAATTTTCTTGGAATTTTATTTTGATGCATGGATATCATTATGTATTTCTTTAATAAAATCCAATGAAATAATCCATTTTTAAACAATTTTTTATTATTTTATTATGAAATATTCATTTCTAATTTCGGTTTTATTTGGAGTCATAAATTTCCTTAACATCAAAGGAACTTGGATGTTGATAGGTCTCAAGACCAAATCCATGAACATGGTTGATTGATTTTGATGAAGTTAGACCGGATGAATTCATCTGACGCGTGGATGATTTTGTGACATATCCCATCCCTCTTCATCTCATCCTTTTTTTTCCCTTTTGTCCCGAATCGGAAAATGATCAATTGGTGGCATAAACTTTATGTTTTGCAAAAGCCCTAAAAGATTGGTTGGGCTTTGATTTTGGTTCAACACTTGTGACACTTGTCGTGTAGTCGCTGTGATTTTTTAATCAAGCTTCTGATAACTTTTCACTAACTTTGTCCATTTGAAATTCTCAATCATCTTTGATCAAGTGTTGGGATCTTTGATTGTTCTAAAATGGATGATATATTTGACAAAAAGCAATTGAAACTTGTCATGTGGTCGCTATGATTCTATCAATCTTTTGGCAAGTCTTCATGCGCAAGCTTCAAGATGATCATCCTGCTAACGACTAATTACTAACAATTAACTTTATTTTACGCTTTTACTTTCTGCCTTTATTTTTATGCTCTTTACTTTACGCATTTAATTTAGCATTTACATTTCATGTCATTTTTTCTTTGCTCGCTTGAGCATTTTTACTTTCTTGTTATTTTGAATTTGCTCACTTGAGCTTTATTTTTCTTTTTCAAAATACTTAATAATCCAACTTAAACACTAACAAACTTTTAATTGTTTGTTCTCGTACTTGGTTAGTTACCCTATGCTCGGAGTTTGACCTTTGGACTTAGGATTAGAACCTCAACCTCAACTCAGAGTTTTTGTGATTCTTGGTGTTATTTTTTCTATGCTTGGGCTGTTATTTTTCTGCGTGCAAGTTGTTTTGTTTGTGTTCGATTACGAGTGGATTTCTTCCAAATACAATCGTTATGCTGCCCGATTTTTGAGACATAATTTCATCTGAAGCATTGAGTTATCCGAGGCTTGGTATTTTTGTCTGATTAATTGCTTGTGTGGTAACCCAAAGGAAGAAATATTGTATTGGCTTTTTTATGTTATGTACTAAGTTTCCTACCCGGTTAGATATTTCTTTACCCTTACCTTTTACTTTTGGCATATAGGTTAACCTCTTCATCTTCTCTCATATTCTTTAATTTTCAAAATCTCCCCCTCTTTTTCAAAGGATTATTATGTTCTAACCTTGAACCGCGTTCATAATAAACTTAGACTTAGGTCCATGCATTTTTCAAACTTCTTTTTCTTAATAAACTCTTAATCCTTTTAATAATACTTTGACCATTTTTCATAAGACTAAAAAATAAAATAACCTCACTCAAACTTTTTGAGCCTTTTGTGGCTTTCCTCCTAAAAACCATTTTCTTGAAAGATAAGACTCTTGTCAATTCTTTGTAGTGACGTAGACCTCCATACTTCTACAATATGTAGTGAAGAGAGAAATTTTCACTTGGTGATGAGGATTCTTGTTGATGAAAATATGAGCTTAAATTCTCCGTTTAGAGTTAATGAAACACTCCTTTCTCATAATTATGGGTAGTAGGCATGTTTGCCACTCGGATATGACAATGATGTCCATTCTTTTTATAAGCAACCAACACAAAAAATATTAGTCTTTTTTACCCGAAATACATGGGTTTTGATTTTAACATTACAAATTATTGGTATGTAGGCCTAAAACTCTTTGGAAGTTCTATCAAATAAAAAATTGTAATAAATACTTCTTTTCCCACCCTCACCATCCATTTTGTACACACATATTTTTAGCCCAAGAATACAAATTTTCAAAGAGGTTCCTGTGGAGTACCGTAGATGCTTTGGGTGCATAACACATTCCCTTTGCATAACCAACCCCCGTACCTAGATCTCATTTTCTTTTAGGATTTTATTCGCTCTTTTTCCTAGTCCTTTGGATGAAATAAAATGGCGGTGGTGACTTCATTGTTATTTTTTCGAGTTGAGTCAATCAATGGCTTACACTCAAAGTTTTTACCGCTATAGAAAAGTGGCGACTTCACTGGGGAAAGTTGACCTCTTATTGGCCCCTCTCTAAGTGGGTTGACCCTATATTTCTTTATTTGTATATATGTGCTATATTTGTTGTGTATGATGCATACCTGTTTGTTTGGAGTTTTCTGGTTTTTAGTGTGCTTGATGATTTCTTATGGACAAGTCCTATACCAGGACTTCAGTGCACTTAAGATTAGGATTTAGGGGTATAGTCATATTGACATATCTAGAGTAGTCCTAAGCATGTTGGCATGAGATCCTTTGCTCAGTGGAGTCCCCTTTGGGGATGATAATGTTAAACAAGCCAGTTGTGTGACATTATCATCTTTCAACCTGGGAGACAGTGAAGATGAGTTGGCCATATAACCTTTAACCCTTCTTGTCCTTTTTAGGTGTAGTGCGATAATTATTCAAGAGAAATCCTGATTGATTGATACACGATAATGTACCCAGACGAGTTTCTCTTGAGAATACTGTTGGTTCCCGAGCAGTCGGTTGACCGATAATATCTAATGGAGGAATGTAGACTCTGTGATTTCCTTTAGAACCCTTATCTACAGGTGACAAAACTCGTAGTTTACCTTGTGTATAGTACCTGTTTGACTCCATCCTCGTGACGTCGAACCCGTGGACCTCCATGTTTGTGATCTTGTGTGTGATTGTTGCATCATGCATTCATGCACCCATAAGTATTATTTTCACCAGGTTTTTCAAGGAACTTAGACCTTTCTTTGCAAATATCTCAGGTACTGTTTGATATAGATTTTGGAAAGAGAAGTGTCAAGAAGTACACATTTCAGAGTCCTAAGCTAGAAGAGTTGAGAAAACTAGCATCTTTGTTATCTGAACGAGAAAAGTTTAGGGAGCGTCATGGAAGACTTCCTTCTATATTATCTACCAAAGTTCTAGTTGGGATTCTTTGTACTCTAGTTCAGTTCTATAATCCTCTTTATCACTGTTTCACATTTCTGGATTATCAGCTTTTTCCTACTCTGGAGGAATATTCTTATTGGGTGGGATTGCTTGTGACAGAAAAAATCCCTTTCTGTGGACTTGAAGAGATTCCTAAACCTCTTGTGATTGCCAAAGCTCTCCACCTTAAAAAGTCTGACTTGGATGGTAAGCTTATTACCAAAGCGAACATTGAGGGATTGACTTCTGAGTTCTTAATGGAGAAAACTTATATCTTTGCTGAAGTAGGTAGCATGGTTGCATTTGAGGCTATTCTAGCCTTACTTATCTATGGTTTGGTTCTTTTTCCTAATGAGAGTAATTTTGTGGATGTCAATGCTATTTGGATATTTCTAATCGGAATCCAGTGCCTACATTGTTTGGGGATTCTTATCATTCTATTCATCACCGAACATTGAAGGGATATGGACTTATCAGATGTTGTGCACCATTATTGTACAAATGGTTTAATTCGCACTTGCCTCGCTTCAAACTCTTCATGAATAATCCAGATAAGCTTATGTGGTCCAAAAGGCTTATGTCACCCAGGCTGATTTAACTTGGTATGATTCTTCTTATGATATTGGGTCGATTATTGACAGTTGTGGAGAATTCCCTAATGTACCTATTCTTTGTATATCGGGAGGAATTCGCTATAACCCCATGCTTGCAAGGCGACGGTTTGGGTACCCTATGATAGATAGGCTTGATAACATTTTGGTGTCTGGATTTTTCTACATTATGGAAGAAGGAAAGTCAGATATGAGGAACCGCATTGTGACTGTATGGCACAAGATTCACAAGAAAGATAGAGAGTGTCTAGGAAGGAAGCTTTGTACCGTTTTAGATCCTTATACTCAGTGGGTTCATGCTCGTGCTTGTACACTTCAGATGCCTTATCATGTGGAGGCGCCTTTATTTTTTGCTGTTACGTCATCACTTCCCGACCTCCCTATTGAGACAAAGAAAGACCTGAGAGAGGCATTGACCAAAGTTCAGCAAGAGAGAGATGTTTGGAGAAACAAGTTTCATACCTCACATCTTGAGAAAGAAAAGTTGAAATAGCAGGTTAAAGAGAAGGATGACTTGATTAGGATTCTTGAGAAGCATGGTGTGGAGATGATGGAGAAACAGAAGAGTTTGTGTTCCTCTAGAATTCGACTAATCCCTAGTGTCCAAGACTATTCTCACATTCCTCGTGAGCCCGGTTCTTGGATAGGTATTGTTGACAGGTATGTGTCAGAGAATGAGCAGTTGAAGGAGCAGATCAGGAAGCTTAAGGGGAAGCGCCGGCGTGAAGTATGGTCTTCTGCAAATTTGATTTCTTAGGACTCATAGTTCCTAGCTTATTTCTCTCTTGTACTTAGGATTATGGAAACTTGTACTGAAAAGTTGTAATCCTTTCCAAATAGTTTTTATTAATGATATGAGTTTATTCAGTTTATTTCAAAATGTGTTATTCCTTTGATGTTTGCAAATTAAGTTTTCTTAAGTTCCTTGAAAATGAAATAATAACAATAAACAAAAATAAATCATGTGCACCGCATATCATGCATAATGGTGCACACATTCTTGCATTTCACACTATTTCAGGTGTCTTATTTATTTCCTTGCTTCGTTCAGTCTTCAAGTTATTGCATCAGTATAACACTCGAACCAACTCCAAGAAAAAGATTGAGAATCTAGAGCAAGAAAATCGCGAGATGCGCGAAGAGGTTACTTCCTTGAGGGCCGGTATGTCCAGCTTGACTTCTATGGTGGAACAGCTGGTGGCTGATCGGAATCAGCCACCACCTCCTCCTCCGCCTTCTCCTCGTATCATCCAACCTCAGGAACACAACTGTTATTTCTGAAGTTCAAGATGCTCATGTTTCTGCTGTGACAGTGGTTTTCTCCATCCAGCATCGTATGCCTCATGGTTACCCTTAAGGAGAACTAGAGAATTTCATGCCTTAAGGTTACAACCCTACTACTCAAGTAACCTTCTTGGGCCAACCTGTTGTTGTTTATGCGCCTCCTATGACACATGTTTTAGCTATTGCACCAACTGTGGTGCATGCTACTCTTGTTTTCAACAAAGAGTTTGATAGTCCTCCTCCTCCGAGTGAAAGTTTGGACTTCTATGGTAGAATGAACGGATTTTAGGAGCAATTTGACAAGATGCAGAAAGAGTTGAAATCCCTTAAAGGGAAAGAGCTTTTTGGTGATAATATCAATGATTTGTGCCTAGTTCCCAATGTAAGAGTGCCTGTTAAGTTCAAGGTTCCAGAGTTCGAGAAGTACAGGGACAATTCTTTTCCCGTGAACATTTGATGATTTACTTCAAAATAATGTCCATTCATACTGAAGATCAGAGTTTACTCATCTGTTTCTTTCAAGACAGTCTGATCGGTGCTGCTCTAAGGTGGTACATGAATCTAGACGGCAGTGACATCCATACATTCAATGATTTGGGTGAAGCTTTTGTGAAGCACTACAACTATAACATGTACATGGCGCTTGACCGTGATCAGTTAAGGGCGATGGTTCAGAAGGATAAAGAATCGTTCAAAGAGTATGCTCAGCGATGGCGTGAACTTGCTGCACATGTTATACCTTCATTAAGTGAACATGAAATGACTAAGGTTTTATTGAAGACTTTAGTTCTATTCTACTACAAGAAGATGGTAGCCAGTGCACCTAATGATTTTGATGAAATGGTAAGCATGGGAGTCCGTCTAGAGGAAGATGTCCGAGAAGGACGTTTGTCTAAGGAAGAAGGAACTAGTGGAACCAATAAGCCATCCTTTGGTTTCTCAAAAAAGAATGAAGATGTTAACGTTGTTGTTCAGGAAAGACGAATCAGACCTCCTAGGAAATGTTCTTAGAATCAACAACAAGTTGTAGTTGTTACCCCTGTTGTTGCTGTTACTCCAACTGCAATTCCTTATCATAAAACTCCTCAGCAAGGACAAGGCCTAAAAAGAGAACCGTTTGATCCGATTTCGATGACTTATGCAGAGTTATACCCAACATTGATCCAAAGACACTTGATGCAACCAAGGGCTTCTCCGTATGTTCCAAATCCTCTGCCTTGGTATTATAAGGCTGATCAGACTTGTGCCTATCATCAAGGAGCACCCGAGCATAATATTGAGAATCTCTATCCATTAAAGTCAGAAGGGCAAAAGATGGTTAGATATGGTCTCCTATCTTTCAAAGACATGGGTCCTAATGTGCAAGAGAATATGTTATCTAAACATGGAAATGTTGCTTGTAATATGTGCAGCGAGGATACTCGTGGTTGTATGAAGAAAAAGAATGATCTTCAGGATTTGATGGACATGAATCTTATTCAGTTTATCAGACCAAAAGATGAACCAAAAAATAAAGTGAATGTTGTTTATGGCCCTCACAAAGAGATCAAATCTGTGATGTGAATGAATTTAATGCCGATCTGGTCAATTTGCATGCCTCATTTTGCTTTTTGGAATGCCAAAAAGCGCATAATTACAATGATTATTCCATATGTAGAAGAGATCATCATGGTTGTGAATTTGTCAGAAGAGGTATCCAGCGTCTGATTTATAAAGGCACCATTCAGATTGTAGTGAGTAGATTTGGTTTCAAAAATGGCGTCAATATGATTGAGGAATCATTTGATGTATCTGATGATGAATATGTTTCTCCTGATGAATATTTCTCTTTGGATAAGTTTGAGCTGGGTGAAGAAGCAAATGTAAATGTCATTGTGCCTTATTTTGATGTTCCCACTCAAGTGGAGGCGACTTACTACAACAAACCGCCTGTTGCTTCTTTGGTTATTAGCTTACCTGGTCCTGTCCTGTATAGTTCCAACAAAGTTGTACCATACAAGTACAATGCACCATTTTGGAAGGAGTTGTTGAGATTCTGATTCAACCTTTGTCTCATGTGGAAATTTTTTCCGAAGCTAGCCGAGTGACTCGTAGTGGTCGTGTATTTGCTCCTGGATTTTCTAAAGCAGCTAATGATGGTAAGAAGAATGTGGAAACTAGTACTGAACCCAAGATGGTCAAAGGTAAAACTAGTGGAATCTCTCAAGAGAAAGAAATGAAAGATTTGTTATAGATTATCAAGGTGAGCGATTATAAAATTGTTGAGAAATTGTTGTAGATGCTGTCAAAGATTTCAATCTTAGTTTTTTTTAATTAATTCTTCAGCTCATCGAGAGTCCTTGATGAGGGTCTTGGATCAGGCTTTTGTTGATTAACATGTGCCTTTGGAAACATTCAATAGTGTGGTTGGAAACATCACGGCTTGCAATAATTTGAGTTTCAACAATGAAGTGCTACCTGCTGAGGGGAAGAATCATAACCTGGCTCTGCACATTTCTATGAACTACAAGAATGATGCAATGTCTAACATACTCATTGACAACGGTTCTGCTTAAATTGTATTCCCAAGAGTATCCTTTCAAAGCTCAATCAAGTTCTATCGATGCGTCCGAGTGGTATCATTGTGAAGGCATTTGATGGTTCCCATAAATGTGTCATTGGGGAAGTGGATTTACATATTAACATTGACCCGCATTTATTTTAGATTACTTTCCAAGTGATGGATATATTCCCTGCTTATAGTTGCTTGTTTGGAAGACCTTGGATCCATGAGGCCGATGGTGTGACTTTAACCCTGCATCAGAAACTGAAGTTTGTCCGTGAAGATGCTGTGATTATTGTGGAAGGAGAGCAAGCTATGTTGGTTTCTCAGTTACCCTCCTTTGCTGTGGTAGAAGCTGATGAAGTCGCTGTTGGAATGCAGTTACAAGCTTTATCCATTGACAATGTTAAAAGGAGTGAAGATTCTATTGCTTCGTTGAAAGATGCTCATAATGTAATTCAGAAAGGTTCCAGTAATGTTTGGGGACAAGTTATTAAGTCGAAAGTAAAAAAGGAATGGTGTCGGCCTAGGTTTTTCCATGCAGAATGGGAAAGTGGTATTGAAACCAAGATCCGCTTTTGGAAAGTACCAGGATGTTTTCTGTAGTGTTGGCTATCTCGATCCGACCATTCTAGGAATCAATGAAATTGTTAAGGATGGACCATAGCAGGAAATGCCTAACTTTGTGGTGCATGGAGCCAGAGTTCCTAATTGGACCGCTATTGATATTCCTACTTGAATTCACATTTCGAAGTAATTCACTTTTGTTTATTAAAATTTTCAAATAACAATCCTTTCACTATGCACAAGGTGAAAGTGATGTTTTATGGGCAAAATTTGTTGTTTTGAAATTTAAGATCATTAATAAAAGTGTGTTTTTAATTCCATATTGTGTCTTTTATTTGTTCCTCTTTTCTTGGAAAATGGTTAAAAAAACCTTTCACAATAAATAAAAACTGAAATGAGTCTGTATAATCACTTGTTCATGTGTCAGTTTCTAAAATCGATCATAATCATATGTGCAGATTAATTGTCAAACCCATTGAAAACAATGACCACACACCCTCTTCCAACTTTGAATATCCATTATATGTGGCCGAAGAAGAAGAATTTGATGAGATCCCTGAAGAGGTTTCACTGTTGCTTGAGCACGAGGAAGATGCCATTCAGCCGTACAAAGAGTCGTTAGAGGTCGTTAACTTGGGTTCCCACGAAGATATGAAAGAAGTCAAGATCGAATCACTATTGCATCCTGAGGTAAAGAGTCATTTGAACGAGATGTTGAAATAGTATGTGGATATCTTTGCTTGGTCATATCAAGATATGCCGGGATTAGATAATGATATTATGGAGCATCACTTTTCGTTGAAGCCTGAATCCCTACCAATCAAACAAAAGTTGATAAGAACTCATCCTGACATGGTTGTGAAGAATAAATAAGAGGTCTTGAAGTAGATTAATGCAGGGTTCCTTGTGACATCAGTTTATCCTCAATGGGTTGCCAATATTGTACCAGTTCCAAAGAAGGATGGAAAATTTCGCATGTGTGTTGATTACCGAGATCTGAATAAGGCTAGTCCAAAAGATGATTTTCCTTTGTCACATATTGATATATTGGTAGATAGTACATCAAAATGAAAAATGTTCTTATTAATGGATGAATTTTCCAGATACAATCAAATTAAGATGGCTCCTAAAGACATGGAAAAGTCAACGTTTATCATACCCTGGGGAACATTCTGCTACAGAGTCATGCCCTTCAGATTGAAGAACATCGGTGCAACGTACCAGAGGGCCATGATGACCCTATTCTGTGATCAGATGCATAAGGAAATTGAATTATATGTTGATGATATGATTGCCAAGTCTCAGACTGAGGAAGATCATTTGAAAGCTTTATTGAAATTATTTTAGCGTTTGAGGAAGTATCGTCTCCGCTTAAATCCCAATAAATGTATGTTTGGTGTCTAATCTGGGAAGCTTTTGGGTTTCATTGTCAGCCAAAAAGGAATCGAGGTAGATCCTGACAAAGTTAGGGAAATTCAAGAGATGCCTACACCAAGAACTAAGAAGCAAGTCAGAGGCTTTCTTGGGTGTCTGAATTACATTTCCATGTTCATTTCCCATATGACTGCAACATGTGAGCCAATTTTCAAACTTCTGAAGGAATATCAGGGTTGCATGTGGTTAGATGATTTCCAGAGGGAATTTGAAAGTATCAAAGAGTATTTGCTTAAGCCTCCTATCTTGCTCCCTCCTGTTGAAGGAAGACCATTGGTTATTGATTTAACAGTGTTGGATAGTTCCATGGGTTGTATTTTGGGACAACAAGATGAAACTAGAAAGAAAGAGTATGTCATTTATTATATGATCAAGAAGTTCACCGACTGTGAATCACAATATTCTATGCTAGAGAAAACTTGTTGTGCTTTAGCCTGGGCTGCGAGGCGTCTGCGGCAATATATGTTGAATCATACTACTTGGTTGATCTCTCGAATGGATCTAATCAAGTACATCTTTGAAAAGCCTTATCTTACTGGGAGAATTACCCGTTGGCAGATGTTGTTATCTAAATATGATATTGAATACCGTTCCCAAAAAGCTATTAAAAGTAGCGTGTTGGCAGAACACCTAGCTCATCAGCCGGTTGAAGATGATCAATTAGTTGGATCTGATTTCCCTGATGAAGATGCGATGTACTTTAAAATGAAAGATTGTGATAAACCTTTACCTGAGGAAGGTCAAGACCCAGAGTCCCGATGGGGTATGGTGTTTGATGGTGTTGTGAATGCTTATGGAAAAGGAATTGGTGATGTAATCATTACTCCTCAAGGCTCGTACATCCCTTTCACTGCAAGATTAATGTTTGATTTTACAAATAATATGGCAGAATATGAAGCATGTATCATGGGTCTTGAAGAAGCCATGGATCTTATAATCAAAATTCTTGATGTATATGGAGATTTGGTTCTGGTAATAATTCAAATTAAAGGAGAATGGGAAACTTGCCACCATGGCTTAATCCCTTACAAAGATTATGCAAGGAGGTTGCTGACTTTCTTCAATATAGTGGATCTCCACCACATTCCTCAAGATGAGAATCAGATGGTAGATGCTCCAGCTACGTTGGCTTCCATGTATAAACTAAATCGGTGGAATGATGTACCTCAGATCACCATTGAGCGCCTTGAGAGGCCGACTTATATATTTGTTGTAGATGTGGCAAAGGATGATAAACCTTGTTATTATGATATTAAGCACTTCCTGATGACTCAAGAGTATCTAGTTTATACATCAAACAAAGATAGAAAGACGTTGAGGCGATTGGATGGTAGCTTCTTCCTCAATGAAGGTGTTTTGTACAAGAGAAATCATGACATGGTCTTGCTCAGATGCATGGATAGACATGAAGCAACATGTTGATGCATGAGATTCATGAGGTTTCTTTTAGTACTAATGCTAATGGAAACACGATGGCAAAGAAAATTATAAGGGAAGGCTACTATTGTTTGACAATGGAATCTGATTGCTACAAATTTGCAAAGAAGTGCCATAAATGTTAGATTTATGCTGATAAGATTCATGTGCCTCCAACACTTCTCAATGTTATTTCTTCCCCATGGCCTTTATCTATGTGGGGTATTGTTATGATTGGGATGATTGAACCCAAGACTTCTAATGGACATCGTTTCATCTTGGTAGCAATTGATTATTTCACCAAATGGGTCAAAGCGGCTTCATATGCCAATGTTACCAAGCAAGTTGTGGTGCGATTATTAAGAATAATACCATCTGTCGGTATGGTGTGCCAAGCAATATTGTCACTAACAACGACTCGAACTTAAATAACAAGATGATGGTGGAACTTTCTAAAGAATTCAAGATTGTCCATCACAACTCTTCTCCTTACAGACCTAAGATGAATGGGACTGTTGAAGCTGCTAATAAGAATATTAATAAGATCATCCAGAAGATGGTTGTTACTTATAAGGATTGACACGAAATGATACCTTTTGCATTGCATGTATATTGGACTTCGGTTCATACTTCAACAGAGGCCACCCTTTTCTCTCATGTTTATGGCATGGAAGAAGTGCTCCCCATTGATGTTGAGATTCCTTCTTTGCGTGTGATTATGGAAGCTAAGTTGACTGATGCTGACTGAATTCAGAATCAGTTTGACCAAATGAATTTGATGGAAGAGAAGAGAATCACAACTTTATGTCATGGTCAGTTGTATCAGAAAAGAATGAAGATAGATTTTGATTAAAAGGTCAAACCTCGTGTATTCAAAGAAGGCGACCTCGTGCTCAAAAAGATCATGTCTTTAAGGTCTAATTCTAGGGGCAAGTGGACTCCAAACTATGAAGGCCCATATGTTGTCAAGAAAGTCTTCTTTGGTGGTGCATTAATTCTTGAAACTATGGATGACAAGGAGTTCCCACGTCCCTTGAATGTTGATGTAGTCAAGAAATACTTTTCCTAAATAAATAAAAGAACAACTCGCTAAGTTGAAAGCCCGAAAGAGAGGCTTAGGCAAAAAAGAGCGTCTCGGTAGGCTGAAAACCCAAAAGGCGGTCTAGGCAAAAGTTAGAGAAATAAATAGAATAAATTTCCTGGTAGGCTGAAAACCTGCAAGGGAAGACTAAGAAAAAGTTAGGGACTTTCATGGCAAGTAACTACATCAGACAAGATTTGATCATAGAAGCAATAATTTGCAGGGATCATCTTCACTCTTTAATTAAAGCCTACAATACAATAACTCAAAGTTGTTAGGAAGAATAATGGTCATTGTTTCTAATGTAACGTTTCCATGTATTTACCATTTTCCAAACTTTGTAATCATCCATGGAGTCATACTATTGGCATGCTACCATTCTATCAATGAAATTTTAGCCTTTATCCAATTTATTCGCAATCTTACTTTATTCAGCTTACAAAAATATTCTTTTATTTCTGAAAATATGTTTCAAAACAAACAGATTTAATAAGAACATGTTCATGAAAGTTTTGCAAAAAAAATGCGTGTTTACTTTAAATGTGAATCAAAGGAATAAGGCTACGTAGTCCTCACAATAAAAAGGTTGATGATTTCAAAAAAGTTCCCAATCCCTCTCTGATAGGGTCCTTGAGGCAATTTTTCTTCGAACGTTGAAGTACTGGTACAAGATTAGATATCCCTCAAAAGTTTCTTCAATATTTCCTAGAGAAGTTCGTGCAACCACTGTTCCTAGTCTTGAAGAATGGTTTGGTTTCCTCCTTTTCAACATGAGTGATATCATCATCCCTAATGAAATCAGGGTTATACTCCCCGGTGAATCCTGAAGAAGCATATTGTATCCTTGCAGTCTTTTGGTTTATTTCTATATGCTTGTGGTTTGGTTATTTCTTCAAACCATGAAAAGTCAAGCCTTGGAGTAGGACGTTGTTTCCTCAGTTGGTGGCTTACTTTCCGCTGGATTTCCATCTTTGATGTAATGTGGATGTGTGTAGTCTTTAATCAATTGTTGTCCTACCTGTTTATTCCAAATGAAGAATGTCTGTTTGGTCTGTTTAACCCTTAGGGTGTTGTGGCTGTTTTGTCAGCATACGTTCATTCATACACACATCATGCATAACTGAATTGCAATTCATTGTTTATTTGCATTCATTGATGTTTCTATTGATATTCTTGTAGAGTATGTATCCTCTCTACAATAGAGTGTCAGCTTTAAGCGGAAAAAGTTCATCCTTTCGCTTTCCCACTGAAATAATCCTCATGGAAGAATAGAGTCTTAACCCTCTTTCCCACCTCTTTTCCTATTCAAATCTCTTTCCCCAGTAAGTCGAATTTTAAATTATGGTCTCCAAGCAGCATTATTATTTTGATCTCTCAAGACTGTGAATTCTAGATGAAGAGTGCATTTATTTTTCACATGAAGACTTTATTAGAATGTGTTTGAACTCCCCTAGGAAGTCAAGGTTCATTCTCCAAATAGTATTATTACAATTCCCTTTTTTCTAACATCAGGTGACGGTCTCCTTTAATCAAGTAGTCAGTGTCTCCATTAAATCTGTTAGTTCCCAAGGAATTTGATTCTTTTCGATACTCCGATGGGGAATATTTCGTTGTGTATTGACCGTATCTCTCCAGCAGGTTGAAGACTTATTTTTGAATGCTCCGATGGGTGAATTACAAGCTCATTGTTGAATTTTTCTTTTCGGTACTCCGACAGGGAATATCTTGTTGTGGATTGACCATACCTCTCCAGCAGGTTGAAGACTTGTTGTTGAATGCTTCGATTGGTGAATTACAAGCTCATTGTTGAATGTCTCTTCGATGGGGAATATCTCGTTGTTGATTGACCGTATCTCTCCAGCAGGTTGAAGACTTGTTGTTGAATGCTCCGATGGGTGAATTACAAGCTCATTGTAGAATGTTTCTTTTCGGTACTCCGACGGGGAATATCTCGTTGTTGATTGACTATATCTCTCAAACAGGCTGAAGACTTGTTGTTGAATGCTCCAATGGGTGAATTACAAGCTCATTGTTGAATGATTCTTTTTGGTACTCCGACGAGGAATATCTCGTTGTTGATTGGCCATTTGACTTTGATAGGTGTCGAAGATTTGATATTCCGATGAATGGTAGCCTCGTCATTATAAGAGGTAGTTTGTCGAAGATTTGATCTTCCGATGAATGGTAGCCTTGTCATTATGGGATGTAGTTTGTAGTTCATTTGATATTCCGATGAATGGTAGCCTTATCATTATGGGAGGTAGTTTGTCGAAGATTTGATATTCCGATGAATGGTAGTCTCGTCATTATGGGAGGTAGTTTTTTGATGATTTGATTTTCTGATGGATGGTAATATCTCCATTATGGGAGATAGTTCGTCGTTGATCTGTTGAATACTCCAATGGGTGAAATTTTAGCTCGTTGTTGAATGATCGCTTTGTTACCCTTTCCAGATGAAATATCTTGGTTAAAGAAGAAGTTGAGACCCGTTCTTGGTGAAACGCCAGAACTCTTGGGAAACTTAGTCCATTATCATTGTTGTTTCTTACTACTTCTCGGTCGGAAACATTTTCGGATATTTGCTTTGGATTGATAGTTTATCATCTCTAGAAAGTCAGTACAATTCTCTTGTTTTTGCTAACTCCTCTGTGAGGAGATAGTTTGTCGTCTATCTATGGATCGTTTCTATTATTTCTTTCTCTCTCCTCATGTATTGAGTAGATGTTATTTTGTCTCTTCTTTGGGCTTTACCATAATAAAGTTGAATTCCCATTCCCCAATGGAGTTGGTTTCCTCCCATGAGATCGAGTTTGTTCCCCTAGTATCTAGTTTCCTTGGATGAGTTGTCTCTCTTAGCGTGTCTTTATTATTTTTTTGCTTCCCCAGTGGTGTTTTGTTTCACCTATGGAGTTCCATCTTTTGCATTCATAAGCATTGTATAGCATCTTAGGGCCAAAAATAGGGCTTGAGTTTTATTTAAGTATCTTCTATCTTGTCGATGCGAAGGCTTCCTTCTTGTCTCCGGGTAGAAGACACTTAAATAAGGGAAGATGTGTACCCCAATTTTTGCCCCTAAGATTCTCTATCATGTCACACCACATTGCACAAAGATCACAAATTAGGTCTCTATCTCTCTCACTCTCTCTCTCTCGTCTTTGGGTTTTCCCTTGAGAGATCACCAAGCACCTTGATTGTGTATGCTTTTGTATATAATGATTGATACTTGACTAATCATGATGTATATATTATTTTCTCTCTAGATGTTGTGCTGTAGGTGGATGATGCAAAGGGTTCTTATTCGATAAGTCTATAGGTTCATGAGTTTATTTCTATGCCTTCTCTTCCCAACTCTCAATGTCTTAAAGTATTTGATCTCATTTTTTACTCCTCTTGTCATCTATTATGATCTATCATCTAGAGTATGTGCTCCATATGTGAAGAAGATCATCAAAGTTGAAGAATTCTCCCTGCCATGGCCATTTATTTTGGAATTAGGGTTTTGGGCTTCTGAGGAGCACATCTTGATGGTTGTGTGAAATGTATGGATGATTCCAAAGCCATTGGACTCTTAAAAGTATTTCTAACATGTATATTCTCTGGTCCAAGGATTTTATTTGATGAAGAGATTGTTTTGAGGATCAACGATTGCAAGCTCTCTAGATTGATACTTCATCTCTCTTGTATGACTTCTAAGGATTATAACTTGGTCATTCCTTGTGTCCTTGAGCTCATTATTTCTCCATAATGGACCTAATAAATTATAATACAACTTAGTTCAAGTGGTGAGGATAGAAAATGCTTGCAAGGTTGCCTAAGAATTCAAAAGATGACAAGTCATTGATGGATTTCTCAATTTTTGATCAATCAAGGTCAAAAGATCATACCTTGATCATCCTTTATCACCTTGAGGTCATTATTTTTGCACAATAATCTTGCAGATGTAAAATTTATCCCCATTTGTGTTTTAAAGCTTGAAGATGTTTGGAAATTGCTTGAGGAAGTCAAAATATTATAGGTCATTTCATGATTTTCCATTAACATCACAAGGCCATAACTCTCTCAATTTTCAAATTGTTGAGTGGTTATTTTAAAAAAAATTCTATTTGAAAAGTCTACTTCATGTAATCTTTGTTGACCAAGAGAAAATTTTGAGTGGAAGACCATGTTTGAAGGCAAAACTTTATAAGTCACTTTTAGAAGGCATGGTATGCTTGACCAAGGTCTGGCTTGATTTTCAGTGTTTTTCCTTGAATCCTATAGGTTATATCTCTCAGCTCAAGTATCCATTGGAGATGATTATTTTTGCATTGTTTTCTACTCTTCAAGGAATTCATTTGGCTCAAGGAAAACTGGAAAACGCACGCAGGAATTTGATTTGGCCTCACCACCAGTTTCGAGCTCATTTGCCAAAACCTGTTTCGAGCTCACCACCAGTTTGTGCATTTGCGCTATAATTTAATTTTTAAGCCAACTTAAACCTTGCTTTCGTGACTAATCATGTTTATAAAATTCCCATGATTGATTAGCACATCAAAACACAAGGAATGGTTGAGTTTTGAGCACATGAAGTCACACTTTCTTCATGATCAAGGGTGTGCACGGTTTTGCTCCAAATTGCATCGTTAACCCTCCCTTTTTTATCCCATTCACTTCCCTATAAATAGAGGACTGTCCCTCACTCGTTTACTCAAGCTTTGATATCCAAAAAATCGCTGCCAAACTCACTCCATTACCACATTTTCTGCAACTTCGATTTCACACTTCACTCTTAACGCACTCCCAATTCGAAATTGATTGTTCATTCTCATTCCTTGAACTTCACTGAAGCTAATAGAACAAGAACTGTGCCCTAAGGTGCCTTGAATCGTGCTATCCAAGTAAAGTTTCATAGCTCTGAAAGTGAACTTCGTTCAAGTAGAATTCTTGACCAAATTGCTTCAAACGAATGCCTAACTTGTTCTCCTCATCTCCCCGATCCTTGTGGTCTTCACCGTTTTCATTTTCATTGAGAATTGAACTTGCAATTTCAAAAACAAAAGCTCGCTATTATTCTGTTTTTTCTCAAATTACTCTTTGCTCAGTTTAAATAAATTTTTCGCGAGCATGTGGTTGAGATCGTCTTGAAGAGACGAATCCAATGATACCAATCATGTACATTAATTTTTCCATTTAAGAAACTCGATTTTGGAGTTGCTGGAGGTTGAAGATGACCTACGTATCTGTCTTCAACCAACGATGAATTGCCACACATTTTTTCAAATTTATGAAATAAATCATCGTGTGTGATATTTCAGGAGGTTCATGGTATGCACAACGCGCCATGTCCATTGGATGTGATTACTAACACGTTTTAACATTATCTGCTGGACCACATTATCTGATGGTCCTTTGGATCAGCTTACTAACGCGTTTGATTGTGATCTAATGGTCCACACTTTTTGGCTTTTATTTTATTTTCTGATTTTATATTTTAATTGTTTTAAACTTTAAAAAATCATAGAAAATTCATTTTTAGTTCAAAAATTATGAAAAAATTCACAAAAATATTTTTAAATATTCTCTTTCTGATTTTTATTTTTTCATAATTTTATTTTAAAATTTGATATTTTTTATGATTTTTCTCTTTTATTTGAGTTATTTAAATATTTTAAAATACTTTTTAACATTTAAAAATTCGGAAAAAATTCTAGAAGGATCCAATAGTTATTTGATAAATACTGGTGACTTTATTTTATTTTTATTTTTGAATTTACTATTTTTTACCAAATTTTGGTTCATTTACCATTTTCTTTTATATTTTTTAAATAGTTTCTGAGTTTTAAAAATTCTAAAATTTTTTGTCAACCTTTGTTGACCTTGGACAATTTTCTTGGAATTTTATTTTGATGCATGGATACCAGTATATATTTCATCAATAAAATCCAATTAAATAATTCATTTTCAAACAATTTTTTTAATTATTATTTTATTATTAAATATTCATTTCTGATTTTGGATTTATTTGTAGTCATAAATTTCCTCAACATCAATGGAGCTTGGGTGTTGATAGGTCTCAAGACCAAATCTACAAAGATGGTTGATTGATTTTGATGAAGTTAGACTAGATGAATTCATTTGACGCGTGAATGATTTTGTGACATATCCTCTCCCTCTTCATCTCATCCATTTCTTTTATTCCTTTTGTCACGAATTGGAAAATGACCAATTGGTGGCATAAACTTTATGTTTTGCAAAAGCCCAAAAAGATTGCTTGAGCTTTGATTTTGGTTCAACACTTGTGGCACTTGTCTTGTAGTCGCTGTGATTTTTAAATCAAGCTTTTGATAAGTTTTCAATAACTTTGTCCATCTAAAATTCTCAATCATCTTTGATCAAGTGTTGAGATCTTTGATTGTTCCAAAACGGATCATATACTTGAAAAAAAGAAATTGAAAGTTGTTGTGTGGTCGCTATGATTCTATCAAGCTTCTGGAAAGTTTTCATGCTCAAGCTTCAAGATGACCATCCTGCTAACGACTAATTACTAACAATTAACTTTATTTTACGCTTTTACTTTCCACCTTTATTTTTCGCCTTTATTTTTATGCTCTTTACTTTACGCATTTAATTTAGCATTTACATTTCATGTCATTTTTTCTTTGCTCATTTAAGCATTTTTACTTTCTTGTTATTTTGAATTTGCTCACTTGAGCTTTATTTTTCTTTTTCAAAATACTTAATAATCCAACTTAAACACTAAAAAACTTTTAATCGTTTGTTCTCGGACTTGGTTACTTTTCCCTATGCTCGGAGTTTGACCTTTGGACTTAGGATTAAAATATCAACATCAGCTCGGAGTTTATGTGATTCTTGGTGTTACATTGTCTGTGCTTGGGCTGTTATTTTGTTGCGTGCAGGTTGTTTTGTTTGTGCTCGTTTACGAGTGGATTTCTTCCAAAAACAGCTGTTATGCTGCCCATTTTTTGAGACATGATTTCATCTGAAGCATTGAGTTATCCGAGGCTTGGTATTTTTGTCCGATTAATTGCTTGTGTGGTAATCCAAAGGGAGGAATGATGTATTGGCTTTTTAATGTCAAGTGCTAAGTTTCCTACCCAGTTAGATCTTTCTTTCCCCTTACCTTTTACTTTTGGTATATAGGTTAGCCTCTTCATCTCCTCCCATATTCTTTAATTTTCAAAATCTTCCCTCTTTTTCAAAGGATTCTTGTTTTCTAAACTCAAACCGCTTTCATAATAAACTTGGACTTAGTTCCATGCATTTTTCAAACTTCTTTTTCTTAATAAACTCTTAATCCATTTAAAAATACTTTGACCATTTTTCATAAGAGTAAAAACTAAAATAACCTCACTCAATATTTTTGAGCCCTTTGTGGCTTTCCTCTTAAAAACCATTTTCTTGAAAGATCATACTCTTGTCAATTCTCTGAAGTGACGTAGACTGCCATACTTCTACAACATATAGTGAAGAGAGACATTTTCACTTGGTGTTAAGGATTCTTGTTGATGAAAATCTAAGCTTAAATTCTCCACTTTGAGTTAATGAAACACTCATTTCTCATAATTGTGGGTAGTAGGCATGTTTGCCACTCGGATATGACGATGATGTTCATTCTTTTTAAAATCAACCAACACACAAAATTTTAGACTTTTTTACCCGAACTACATGGGTTTTGATTTAAACCTTGCACATTGTTGGTATGTAGGCCTAAAACTTATTGGAAGTTCTATCAAATAAAAAATTGTAAAAAATACTTCTTTTCTCACCCCCTCCACCATCCATTTTGTACACACATCTTTTTAGCACAAGAATACAAATTTTCAAAGAGGTTCCTGTGGAGTACCATAAATGCTTTGGGTGCCTAACACCTTCCCTTTGCATAACCAACCCTCGTACCTAGATCTCATTTTCTTTTAGGATTTTATTCGCTCTTTTTCATAGTCCTTTGGATGAAATAAAAGCGCGGTGGCGACTTCATTGTTATTTTTTTGAGTTGAGTCAATCAATGGCTTACACTCAAAAAAATTTCCACTACAAGGTGGCTTGTTCACTGAACCTCAAACTTTAATCTTGTCTATTTGAATAGAAAATATCCTCCCTAGAGCTCACCCAAACAAAACAGTATGTCTGTTAATTGAAATTATGTTCTTGTTGGGACAGATGTTGGACACAATGTTGGAACAAATGATCTAACAACTTAAACCATATTAACACACAAATGGGTAATAACAAAGATTCAATGTAAAAGCAATAAATAGAGCCAGATATTGGTAACCCAGTTCGGTGCAAACAACACGTACATCTGGAGGACACTCTATCCAATAAAGGAAATTCACCACTTTGAATTAGTACACTTAGTCTTTTATGAACAACAATCCTATGTTGTTTAACGCCTTTTCCTAATCCTAGTGACTTTCTATTTTGGTCTCCTCCTAAATATGAGAATCCCTCACACTTCCCCTCAAACAATAACCCCAAGTGATCAACTTCAATAACAACCCTTTTGAATGTTAAATATTACAAATCAACTAAGACAAACTAATAACTATGCGAAATTACTAAAACATAGAGTGGTGTACAAAAAGATTCTACTTTACCCTTATTATGGCATAACTTGGAATACAAGTTACAAAGACTCAAAACCCTAGCAAAAAGATTCTAAACCTTGCAAATAGTTGATTTAGTGGGATATGATCTTCTGGGATTTTCTCCTTTAGATATTTTTTGATGTAGTCTTGAAAATAGTTGATTTAGTGGGATATGATCTTCTCCATAATTATCTCCAACAATAAGATATTATTTTTAATATTTCAAATTGAAATTTAAATTAGATTTGAACATCTCTAGTTGTCAAAAAAATCACACAAACATTGCTAAAATATCTACAACGAGTTTGACTAAATCCCAATCATAAATTGTTCTCCAAGAAACATCCATATGACCTGTTGTCAAGGCCAAATGTTACACTGTACACAACTTGAAGCATCATGTTTAACATGTTTCACCAGTACATCCAAATTAACTCTTCAACATGAATTTGTAGATCTTCTTTGTAAAGTAAAACTTAGATAAAATAATCCATAACCATAAATGCAATAATATATGTTTTTTGTAAGATATCAAATGTTGCAGCATACATGTTGGGATACATATGGAACTCGATGCTCTAACTTGTATGCTGCAACATCTAGTGCATAAGGGACATATTTGGAACCCGCTGTTGCAACATATATGCTGCAACATCTGGTCTCTTACAACAGACATATATTATTGCATTTATGGTTATGAATTATTCTATCCAACTTTTACTCTACAAAGAAGATCTACAGATTCATTTTGAAGAGTTAATTTGGATGTACTAGTGAAACATGTTAAACATGATGCTTCAAGTTGTGTGCAGTGTAATGTTACTGATCCAAAAGGAACCTCAATATCTTCCTTTGGCAAAATTGGACAAAACAACTCTTCAAGCAGAGAAAAATGAGTATCATAGCTCCCATGCTCAAAAAATTCACCAGGGCAGTAAAAGTCAAACCATTAGAGCATATATCAACAACAGTATAAGTCAGAGCAGCAACAACAATTTGTAGCATAAACAGCAAATCATGAGGTAGTTACACGCACATGAGTTTGCATGTCAGAGGTCACGAGGTAGCTACGCACATGATAATGGTACACTATCATACATTAGAATGCTCCAAAACAACAGCCATGCAATCATTCAAGATGAGTTAATCATGAAATAACATAAGTTTATTGTAAGAGACCATAGGTTGCAGCACATACGTCAGAACATCGGGTTCCACATGTGTCACTTCTACACTAGAACTAGCTTGGACAAACTCCATGTTGTTTTGTATAATACATCCAATCCAAAAGGAACTTCACTCCTCACCTTGTATCCATACAATAGTTGATGCTCCTTCATACATATATTTGATAGCTTTAGCATATCTAATCTGTAACACGGTGGGAGAACTGATTTGGTTGTTTTGCATTTTATCGCAAATGTTGAGGTTTAGCAAGAGTCTCCACCGACTTTTATTTTACCCAATAAAGGAAAGATGAAATGAATAGGAAATACCTTTTATCTATTCTGAGTTCGGGGGTAATTATGAAAAGGGAAGGTGTTAGCACCCTTTTCATCCGTAGTTATCTACGGGATCTTAATTGCTTAGCTAACTTTTGAAAACTTGCTTTGTGTATGCGTGATTTGTTTGAAAATATTTTGATTTAACTTTGTAATGATTCTTGTATCAGTCCTCAAGAATGTATACGAAGTATTTTGAAAATATTTGTTTGAAAAGTGTGAGGTGTGAAAAGTATTTGTTTTGAGCAAGAAATTAAGAGTATTACCCACTCAAAGTTCGTTCTTCTTATTTTACTTCTCCTTTAGGATAATGCTATCCATACCATTAGTTGGCAGGTAGCCCCATCCATTGGATGTGAAGGGACTGACGTAGGGTCATCGTATGGTCATTGAAGGCAACATTGTAATGATACCTTAGCAACTTCGTAGGGACGATCATCATTTATTCGTAGGCAATAGTCGAAGGACAAAATCATATATTCTTAGGCAACATCGAGGGTCGTCGAGGGACTATGGTCTTTATATCAAATGGACTATAATGATGTCATTCGTAAGCGTCCACTATGCCAAACAAGGGATTAGACAGCGCTTTTTTAGGCCTTTAACAACGCTTAAAAGCGCTGCTAAAACCCCCGCTACTAAAGGTATAGACAGCGCTTATGTAATTTCAAAAGCGCTGCTATAGGTGCCCCCTTTAGCAGCTCTTTTCAGGAAAAAGCGCTGCTATAGGTACCCCCTTTAGCAGCGCTTACACTTTAGACAGCGCTTTTAATGTGGAACTTTAGACAGCGTTTTCTAAAGCACTGTCTATTCCCCCCCTTTAGCAGCGCTTTTCCTTACTAATATTTTTTTTTTCAATCACTTTAGACAGCGCTTCTCATTAAAAGCTGTTTATTCCCCCCCCCCTTAGCAGCGCTTTTCCTTATTATTTTTTTAACATAATTTTTTTTTCATTTAAAAAAAATGTTGCAAGAATTTTTTTCCATTTAATATAATCTCACCATTTTTGCAACAGAATTTATAGCTTCAACATAACATTTTAAACAACAACATGCATCAATATACAACAATGAAACAATATTATAACAACATCAATATACGTCTTCAATCCTTTTTGCACAATATACACAACAACAACATTAATTTATACAACAATGAAACAAAATCAAAATTTCTTTACAAAATAACTCTATCTTCTACATCGATCTGCACCTATATAACCTGAAACAAAATCAAAAAATCGAAATTCATACAAGTTACCAAATAACAACAAAAGCAACACAACTATAACGACATATATTATATTCTCAAAACTCAAAGTTATACCTTATAATAAAACTCTCAACTCCATAACAAATTGGCACCGATCCTCCATAAGTTCATCCAATTGATCTTTTGAGTAATAAGCGCACTTGAATTCATCAAAGTACTACATAATAATATAAGATAGTATGATTTAATTAAAATACTAAGTCATTTTATGAGAAATATTAAAATAATTCCTAAGTTAGAAATTCATACCGTGGATGGAATCTCTAATCGGTCCAAAAGAATAGTTTCTTTCATAAACCTCAACATAAAATAACCGCAATCTACACCATTGCGTTGACGAGGACACTACACATGGAAAGAAAATACGGATATACATCAAGATATACACCTTAACTTGTTTTATCAAGTATCATCGCTATATTATCAAAATTGGGAAAATCTATACCTCCACTTTGATCCAAGAAATATTGTTGACTCTACTCCTTGGTACTTGAATATCTCTTTGTGCTCGAAAACTTTGTAGAATGCTATAATAAAATAATAACGAATATTTAGAATTATCGCACATAAATAATTAAATATACACAGGAATATTTTAGAACAATCTCACTTACGTGTTAATCGTCTTCTTCATATCTGGGTATGTTGTCCAATCATTGCCCAATGAATCCAGATAATATACAATTTCTCTCACAGGATTAATTGCAACCAATAACCAGTGTCCATTGGAATATTAAACAAAGGTTAGATGGAAATTTTCTACACAATGTTAAAAAATGAAAAATTATAATAGAGGAAATTTAGAATGAAAATATTACTTGTTGCCAGTATTATATGGTAAAAAGAACAATTTTTCTGTATCTTTGCTGGCCATAAATAAACTGAGTACAAATGCTATTACTTCATCTGGTTTTGAGATGATTGAACCTGCGTGGACAACGTTGGGATTTATGAAAGCGAATCTGGACTCCAATCCATGCGGGCGAATTAACTTGTCACACAGAAACCTTAAATAAAAACATCATTAACATTAATTATTCATTGAAATGAGTAAATAAATTCTGCAATTAACTAAACAAAGTTGGTTGGAGTATACCTAATGTCAAGTGTCCAAAAACTTGTTCCAAATCCTGCATACCAATTGTTGTCATGCCTTAAGTACCATAAATCCCTTCATCCAGGGGTATAAGAGAAGTACCACGTTGCGAAATGGTTGTGAAGCTTATATATGTCTGAAGGCACGAGCTATACTATGAAGTAGTTTTCTTTCTAGCACCGGTCCTCTTAGCAACACTCTTTATTTCTGTGGGAATGTTGCTAATTATAGGCTCTTTACCCCTACTTACAGCTTCAATCTCTTTGGCAGGAATAATCTAAATATCATAAAATTAGAGTGGTCAAGTATAGGATGAAAAATTAACATTATCTAAGCATAAATATCACATAATTGTGTTGTACCTGTTTTTTTGATGCCACTGACTCCATTGGCCGCGTAATCCCTTTATCTTTTGGTTTGGGTTTTGTAGGAGTCTAACATTACCATGCAAAAAAATGTAAGTAAAACAAACGTAAAAAATTTGAGTACTAAAAGGTTCATAACGGTTTTAATTATACCTCATCATCTATGCGAACGAGTCTTGACGGCCATGAAACAAACACTCCTATTGCCTCTCCCACCAATGTTGCATCTGAAACTTCATCTAGGATTGGTAATAATGCACCCTCCTCTAAAGAAATATCAATTGACACTTTCAAATATCTAGAAGGGAGCGGTTTATGATGAAGTACTTCTCCCTGAGTGTTATGGACTTTTCCCTTGCCAACCATGCGATAAGTTGGTGTCTCTAAAAAGAGTTGACAAGGTGAAATGCCCTAAAATCAATAATAAATATGACATCGTTAATGTGTATATATGTCAGTTAAATAAATTACACTAATTAAATAATATATGAAATTACCTCGGGAATACTTAGTTTAAGAGCACAATTGACACTAGTTATGTCACTAGTTTCTTTAACACCCGAAGATTCCTTTTCTGATTGGTACTGTCTTGCTTTTTCCTTCCTCAATTCAAGAACTTCAACTTCTAATGCATCCAACCTTGCTTGCAGTTCTTTATTGCTAGCAGATTTTGTCTTTGGGTTGTTCTTTTTCAAGGATCTTGGAGTAACCCCATGTCCTTTACCCCTCACCCGACCAGAATACTCACGAACATCTAATGCTCGACTAAGTATGCTCCTGCAATCATCTGGTGGAGATGTAGACTGTGACAGAATCTCCTGAAATGCATATGAATATTGGAGAAACATGAATATTATATGTTAATAAAATTTTGATTTAATTAGAATTAATGTTATACTTACGCATTTTTCAAAAATTTGTTGTACATCTTCTTTAAGAACTCCATCTTTAGCCACACGGGCAGCCTTCCACAAAACATGCTCTGGAAGAGATGTTTCAGAACTATTCTCCTCTTTTAACTACACATTAACACAAAAAACAAGCTCAGTTATAACTCTTGATGAACAAGTATATCATTGCAATTTGTAAATACTTACTATTTTTTGTTCTAATCGTGCATATCCCAAACGTCCCTTTTTGTATGGATATGCCGGAGATGATGCTCTTTGACGATTTACGTCACTTACACTCTGAAATTTTGGGGTTTTCCGTTTGTCTTTAAAAACATCCCATTCTTTAAGTGAAATCACACCTGCATATTCTGTTGGACGCTCTGCATCAACAAATTTTTTTCGGCAACTCTAAGATATTTTCTGTTTAAATATGTTCTAAACCCTCTTAGTATTTTGCCGGCCAATCCAAGACAATAATCTTTTTTTGTGTCATCAATGTTGAAAGACCTCTACAAAAAACATACACAAAGTGCGTTAGTATAAGTAATTTAAAGACATAATTTAAAGTACATAATCGTAATTTAAAGACATAATTTAAAGTACTTGTATCTCACTCTAGATTTTGTTTTTAGCATCATCCAGCGTATCATCTCTCCACTCATCACAAGTTATTGGTATTTCTCTCCTTACAATTGTACCAATGTAACTTGTCAATTTAGAACCGTTAGGCTCAATTAATCGGTCATTTGGACTCCAATGCACATCGTATTTTATACCTCCATCTCTATCACGAATGATATTCTTCATAATAGTTTTTCCTCTTTTAATTTCTTTTTCCACTCCCTTACTGGATTTTCCTCCATCATCGTCTCCATCATTAATTGAATCATCGTGTGGGTGCTCCTCTTTACTAGCCATCTAAATTGTAATAAAGAAAAACATTAGTATCTAATGACAAATATTTAATTCCAAATATATAATTCCAAATATTTATTGAGTATATAAAATGACAAATATCAATTGAGTATATAAAATGACAAATATATCATTTATTAGAAGTTTGCTAAGTGTTAACAAGAATGGAGGAATATATATTACCTCTTTCACTAACATCTCTTCCTTTTCTTGGTTGGATTGTGAATTACTTGTCTCTTAAGAATGCGGACGGAGGGATTGATCCAAATTCCCTCATCATGATCTTTTCTTATATATGATTCATCCTTTGTAGTATTTTCATCTCGATCGTTTTTAATATACGATTCATTCTCAACATCAACATCACCTTGATCTACACTTTTATCATCAATCACTTTGTTAGATAAAAGCACTATAGACCATTTCGTACTCTTCGGGTCTGTGACATAGAACACTTGTTTAGCTTGAGAGGCTAGAATAAAAGGCTCATCTTTGTACCCCACCCTATTAAGATCCACTTGCAAAAACCCTGACTTATCCATTCGTATGCCACTACTATGTACCCACTTGCAATCAAAGATAGCAATCTGAAACTTCTCGTAATCAAACACCCAAATGTGATTGATAACCCCAAAATATGACAGATTTTCATATTTGGGGTTTAAGTCCTTCATACTAGAAATGTGCATTGCTTTAGCTACAACCGTGACACCACTATTTTGCATAGTACTTTTCTCATCTTGTTCTTTGGTATAAAATGTGTATCCATTAATTGCGTATCCTCTATAAGATAACACAATCGAACTTGGACCATATGCCAAACATCTCAACCTGTCTGATATTGAAGCGGGATCTAAATGAAACTTTGAATATATATGATCCTTAAACCACTGTATAAAACTTTGATTGTGCTCTCGTACTATCCAATTTTCATTTTTACTTTGATTCTCACCTCGGAGTATAGCCTTGTGCATTTCAACAAACGGCTCAACCTCATTGTCATTATGAAGAACATACAAATGCACTTGATCCTGTTCATCCCTTGATACTGTCACAATTTCATTTCCAATTAATTTTTTACCTTCTTTTTTCAAAAAAAGATTTGGGAGTCCAATGGATTGCACATTGGACAAAAATTCAGTACAAAACTCAACCGCTTCTTCAACAACATATCACTCAACGATAGAACCCTCTGGACGACTTCGGTTTTTCACGTACCCTTTTAGTATTTTCATGTAACGTTCAACAGGGTACATCCATCTCATATAAGCTGGTCCACACAATTGTGTCTCTTTCACGAGATGAACAACAAGATGTACCATAATGTCAAAAAATGATGGAGGAAAATACATTTCAAGGTCACACAAAGTAATAACTATTTCTTTTTGTAATACTGGTAAGATCTCAGGATCGATCACCTTACTACAAATTGACCTGAAGAAAAAACACAATTTAGTTATAGCGTTTCTTACTTTTTCTAGAAAAATAGAACGTATACCTATTGGTAGAAAATGTTCCATTATGACATGGAAATCATGTGTCTTCAAACTCTTTAACTTGAGGTCTTTCATGGACACGAGTCTTCTAATGTCTGAGAAGTAACCTTCTGGAACTTTAACTTCACTCAGAAACTTACACAATATTTTCTTTTCCTTTCTAGATAGAGTATAAGCATAAGGTGGTAGATATGTGCGTCTTCCTTTCTTCACGGGTCCTAATTCAGTTCTTATTCCCATCTCTACCATGTCCTCCCTTGCTTTAAGGTCATCCTTAGACTTTCCTTTTATATTGAGTAACGTATCAATAACACTTTCAAATACATTTTTTTCAATATGCATATCATCAAGAAAATGTCTTACGTACAAAGATTTCCAATATGGAAATTCAAAAAAAAATTGACCTTTTCTTCCACCCACCTGTGACAACTTTATGTGCAAACGGTTTGCCAAACTGAATACTCACATCTTTCACCTTTTCACAAATTTGATCACCTGTCAATCCAGGTGGAGCTCTACGTTGTTCGGTATCTCCATTGAACGCTTTTCTCCATCCACGATATTGATGTTTAGAATTTAAGAATCTACGATGACCGAGAAATACATTCTTTTGACAAAGTTTCAAACGCATGGTATCGGTTCCATCTTCACAGGTAGGACACGCTTTTTCACCTTTAATGTTATACCCGGATAAATTTCCATATCCCTCAAATTGAAACTTTCTTTCCTATATCCATCATAAACCTCCACACCGTTCTCCCACAAAATCTTCAAATCTTCGATTAAAGGTTTCAAGTATACATCTATGTCATTCCCTGGTTGTTTAGGCCCAGAAATTAACATAGACAACATCATGTACTTGCGTTTCATACATAGCCATGGAGGTAGGTTATAAATCATAAGAATCACAGGGCATGTGGAATGTGAGATACTTTGAAGACCATGCGGGTTCATTCCATCTGTAGATAATGCCAAGCGAAGGTTTCTTGTTTCTCCTCCAAAATCAGGATAATCATTATCAATTTTCTTCCACTGGGGTGCATCTACCGGATGTCAAAACTTTCCATCGATAATTCTTTCATCTGCATGACAAGTCAATTGTCTAGCATCGGTTTCACTACGAAACATGCGTCTAAATCTCGGAATAATAGGAAAATACCATAAGACTTTCGCTGGAGATAATTTTTTCTTATATCGAGATAAACCGCACTTAGGGCATTCATTCAACGATGCATATTCGTTTCGAAACAAAATGCAATCATTTAGACATGCATGTATCTTTTCATAGCTCATGCCAATAGAGCACAACATTTTTTTGGCCTCGTAGGTTCGATTAGGAAAAACATTATCCTCAGGAAGCATATCTCTCAAAAGGGCTAATAACTCTGTGAAACTTTTATCCGACCATCCGTTGCGCGCCTTTAAGTTGTACAATTTTAATACCGCAGACAATCTTGTGAATTTAGGGCAATCTTTATACAACGGTTTCTCCGCATCGCTTACCAACCTCTCAAACATTTTGGGACAATCCTGAAGATCTTCTTCAAGTGCTTGTGCAATCTCTTCGACTCGATCACAATCATATGTATCCGTGGCATTGTCGTCTGAAACATAGGTCGCATTGCTTTTCACCCCCGGTTCAACATTCTCGATGCTTTTCTCACCATGAAATATCCAACACGTATAACTTCGATCAATTCCACGCATCAGTAAATGTGATTTCAATCCATCTGCGTCAACCCGACCCACATAACAACAACCCAAGCAAGGACATTTCATTCTATTCGGGTCTTCAACATGTTCAACAGCAAACTTAACGAACTCTAATACCCCATTCTCGTACTCTTTTGACAATTGATCGACACACATCCATTTTTTATCCATAGTTTTAACTATTATGTAAGTTAAACAAAAACACTAATTAGGGCACAAAATGGTATAATAATATCTAAATATGGACTCTCCATGTCTATCATATTCAAGTAAGAATGAAAAATATAGATAAACAAAGAGCACAGTTCCAGCCTATTCCTCCAAATTACTTCAAGCAACCATCAATGTCAATTCAGTTTCACTTCTCTAACACAATCAACATACATTTTATTTTATCAATTTTCATGCTCTAACTAATGAATTAATGTTATTTTTTCAGGTATTTAATTTTGCAGACCGTTATAGAGGCTCTTGGTGACTCTCTCAATTCCATTATACATCCATTTTACTTCTCTTACTATAGATACCATGTAAAATCATAAACCACCTTTGAATTTTTTATGAAACTAAACAAATAATATACTAAATTAATCTCAATTGTTTAATAGGATGAGTTACTTTGGGGTGCATCATGGATTTATAAAGCTTCTAGAATAAATTCCTACATGGAGTTCATAAGTGTCTTTTTCTTAAACTCTGTTTACTTTGACTTCATACATAGTAAATAAAATTAATTAATAGTAACTGATGCGTATTTTGATAGGATTTCTTGGAGAAAATTTTTGAACAGTTTCAGTTATACAAGTAAAAATGAAAAATATAGATAAACAAAGAGGAAAAATAACAAATACGTACCTTATGTTTTAATGCAGGTTTCTAAAGAATTTAAGAATAATGCAACTTGATACGAACGAATTGACCCAAATGCAATTAATCTTCTGCAATAAGAAAGAGTGATGAATAAGGATCTCTTCCATCAAATTTCACTCAAGCAATGTAGAAAAAGTGAAAAAGTGAATTTAAGCGACAAGTTCTCACTTTATACAAATGAGGAGCGCTAAGCTAGATTGACGATCACGATTCATTGGAATATTAAAAATCATATCCAACAACTTAGATGAAATCTCAAATTTGTAAGTATTTGAGTACACTTAAGAAATCATGTGTGTATTTATTTATTGATTATTTTGATTGACTAAGATTTTAACATTATGACATAATGCCACATTTTAACAAAATTCCAGCAAAGTAAAATTTAGTATGAATTCAGTATGATATGCCATAAGGATACCATGTTAACAATAATCTCTTGTATCGATATATGTTATACGTAGTGATACAAAACATGCAGCTCATTACAGCTAGGTAATATCTTATTACTAATAACTAAAGTATCTGCTCCTTAGCCTAAACAGAGAAAGGGAACTAACATTGAAAATGGTACCAAAACCTATGCCATAATTTTCTTAACATCAAGAATGCAAATGGTGAAAACAATGAATAAGCAACGAAATTGAAAAGATGAGCGAAGGCGAGTTGAGTAATAGAGAGCAAAAGTATGAATGACGAACAAGCGACATGAAAATTATATAAGCTGCGATCTGTGTGTAGATTAGAAGTTATACTTTACTCTAAAGACTACAATTATTTATTGCAACATTAGTGTTATCAATTGCGTACTAGTGGTCAACAAGAGCGAACATCCACCGACCGCTCCGGAACAAGCAGTATGTGTAGCAATCATATTAGTAACTAGAGAAGCAAAAAAAGAGGATGATGCTACCCTACACACACCCTACTTCTATCTTGAATTTAAACATATATCTATCAATATCAATTTTTACAAGAATAACTGACCTGTTGTTATCGACGCGAAGAAGAAAAGCCTGGAGTTCAACTATCGGAACACTGTTGAGAAGAGCGAGAGAGTTCTGCTTCTGCTTTTGAATAACTGACCGTGGAGCTTGTTGAACTGACAGTGGAGGTGTTGTGCGGAGGAAGAACCACGGTTGGACAAAAGGTGAATGGGAGGAGATGAGTTGGAGAAGAAGATTAAGAGGAGCGATTTCAAGAAGAAGAAGATGGTTGGGGTTTCGTTTCGTACGAGTTGTAGAAGAAGATGAAGAGGAGCGATTCTATGGTGGGACGGACGGAGTTTGTGAGTGATGACGGACGAGGAGAGACGGAAGGTTTGAGTGATAGCGTTTACGATTCTGGTTGGAGAAGAAGATGAACAGTGGCTACAATTTTTGGGTGGGGGTTCGTTAGATTGTGATTTCTGGAAATCTAATTATCAATTTAGGGATTAAGAAATTTTTTAATTAACCAAAGGCAGCGCTTTCAAGAAGCTGCTAAAATACCTTTAGCAAAGTGAACGCAGCTTAAAAGCGCCTAAGGTTAAAGCTTTAGCAGCTTTAGGCTTTAGCGCAAGAAAACACCTTTAGCGCTTTAAATCAAAAGTATAACCTTTAGCGCTTATATTAATTTTTAATTTTAATTTTTGAACCCTATAGCAAACACGGTGAACCCGACTTTGTAGGTTTTGTATCGCATAATGTGCGGATAGCAAGAGTCGCCACCGACTTTTCTTTTATCCAATTAAGGGAAGGTGAAAAACGAAAAGACCTTCGTTAGATTACGAGTAAGGGAAGGTTATGAAAAGGAAGGTATTAGCACCCTTTCCATCCGTAGTTATCTATAGGCTCTTAGTTGCTCTTAGATCATCTTTTAAAAGTGCTTTACGTGTGTTGACAAAATGTTTTGAAAAGGCATTTCGCTTTGACTTTGTAATGATTCATGTAGGAATGTATACAAAGTGTTTGGAAATGTTTCGTTTTGAAAGAGTTTGAACTTTGACAAAAGTGGGAGGTGTGAAAAGTATTTTGATAGAGCAAGCAACTAAAAGTCTTATTACCTACTCGAATTGGTCGTTTTCGTGTTGTTTCGTTCCTTTAGAATAGCTATCCATACCATTAGTTGTCGGTAACTCTATTTGTTGGATGTAAGCGGGACATTGAAGGGACATCGGATGGTCATAGGCAACTTGTAGGGAGTATCCTAGCACATTCGGACTATCATCATTTTCGTGGCGACAATCGAGGTCAAGATCATGTATTCGTAGCTACATTGGGTCTATGATCTTTGTATCGAAGGGACTATGATGATTTGTTTTGAAGGCAGTGCTAGAATACCTCTATGTTCGAGGGACATGACCATATTTGAATTCGTAAAACGAGAGAGAGAATTACCCTAAGGGTGCATGTGAAAAGAGTGTCGTTTCGATATTATATCTTGAAATTAGAGTGAGCTATGTCCAATTTTATCTTGCCATACACGCCTAATTACTAGCAGTTTATAGGGTGCGGAAATTAAAATGCGGAATGTAAAGATGCGGAAAGATAAATGTCCTACGCTATTACATGGCTTTGGGGAAAATAAAAGCCCTAATTAACTATTACATCCCATGAACAGTTACATTATTGGAAAAAAAGAAACGATAAGAAAAATCGTCCGAAACGGGATAACCTGTGAAAAGATGAGAAATCGGAAAATACGAGATGAATCGAATAAAAGGAAAATATTAGTAAAAATGCAATTTTTTAAATGAGAAAAATATGATGACATGCTGGAAATAACATAAATATGCTAAAATAATTTTTTGGGATTTTTTTAGATGCAATTTAATAATTAAAAACTAATTAAAATTGATTTAAATGCTAAATTATGAATAAAAATAAATATGCATGTAAAATAATATTTTTTAATTTTATAAATTAAATAAACATTTTATGAAAATAAATGCAAGAGGAAAAATATTTTTGATGATTTTTAATCATGAATAAAAATTATGAAAAGAATTAAAATAGATGCAAAAATATTAAATAAATAAGAAAACATAGAAAATAGTTAAACATATGAAGTTTGTAAAAAGGATGCAAAACCGGTGCCAGTGAGGATCGAACTCAGGACATGGGAGAGTATCTTTGCACAGGAAGAGCTTTTACCACTACGCCATCTGTCACTTGTTGTCATGGATTGAAAACGTGAGATCATGAGTGTACACGCGTCGCTGTTTGGAGAAGTCAAGCCACAGTCAGTTGGTGGACCCCGGGTTGAATGAGAGAGCCAATCGAATCGCCCAGAAATGCCACGCACGCTCGCTGCTGGTCTTCGCCTGAGTCAGCGCCGGAGCTAGGGCTCCGGTCGTCTTCTCCGGCACGTGTGATTCTCAAACCTGCAAAATACGAAGATTCGAAACAAAAGAGAGACCTAGTCCATCTATTTCGACCCTTCTGAACTCAATGGTGGTGTCGGTTTTGGCTGAATCGGTCTGTACAGGCCGGTTCGAAGACAACAGCACAAGAAACCCTAAACATGGCAATCGACGATTCCAACGTTCAAACTCACAAACGATGGCCCAGATCTCATCCATGGAACCTCATGAACACAATGAAAACATTAAAATCGATTTACAGACGCAGAATAATAAAATGCAAAAATCAAAAAGTTTTGAATATGTATGATCATGTATGCATCGATTTAGCTTGTTTCAACCATTGGCAAGGATGTGTACTTACTCAAACCTACCTCCTGAAGACAATGGGATGGTTTTTGATGGCTGAAAGTGGCTGGAGAATGAATTTCGAATTTTGACAATTCTTGAGAAAATTTGGGAAAATAAGGGTTGTTGTAAGGGTTAGGGTTTCGTCCCTTGTGCTGTGCATAATGCTTGGTATTTATAGAGTAAATTAGGATGGCAAAGAGAGTGAAAAAAGATTGAGTAATGAATGTGCAATATTTTCTCTTTAAAACAAATCAAATTTTCTTGAAAATTTGATTTTCCTTCCATGTGCAAGCAAATCACGAAATTGGCAAGTGTTTTGGGCTTCCTTGGACCTCAAGTAAGATAAAAATCCAACCCATTTGAAAAAATACTTTATTTTCATATTTTATATAATTTAATTTTGAATTAAATGGTTTAAAATCCAAAATTAAATCAATAAAATAGAAAATTGTCATGGCCAAGCATTTATGAGTCACAAATAATGTCATGAACAAGTTTGAATCAAAAGATTATAGGCCCATTTGGAAAATTTTGCATTTTGACCAAAATGTTCTTTTGTGCAATTGTCCAAAATTGCCCAACTTCTGAATAGTGTATCTTGCTCAATTTTCCACATTTTTGTGTGTTCATGGACTTTTTGGAAATCTCTAAGAGTCCTCTAACCAACCTTTTTGGTCTCATCTCAATTGGAGTTTCCATGCTCAATATATCTTCTAAACAAAATGTTGACTTTTTGTTGACTTTGAAAAGGACCTGTAATGTTTTGATCCATACCTCTCAAATGAAGCATTTTTTGAACATTCTTGTGAGACATGAAGTTGTAGAGAATTGAATTTCCTTCAAAACAAGAGGTGGTGGAAAAATTTCTGAGAAAGTATGAAGAAGTTATGCTCAGTCAAAGTTTGGTTGACTTTTCTCAAAGAAACCCTAATTTAGAAAGTTTGACTTTTGAGCAAATCTTGAGTTTTCTTGATGAATCATGATCAACCCTTGATCAAATGATGAATGTAACTTCAAAATGAGGATGTTGACCAAAAATCATGAAGTTTGACTGTATGTTGACCACAATTGACTTTTTGTCTAATACAACTGATTTTCAATCATCTGAGCAATTGTCTGAGGAAATTTGACTTGTAAGGCTTGAAACTTGACATGGAGAATCTTTGAAGCATATGAGGAGGCATTATGAACATTGGAGATGTTGGAAGTCCCTCTGGAGCTGAGAATTGCCAAACCCTAATTTGGGTTGATTGTCTAGGAAAGGGTTTGTCTGATCAACCCTTGAGGAATCCTTGAGTATGGATGTATGGAATGTCTTGAGAAGATGGAGGGCAAATTTTGGGGTATGACAGCTGCCCCTGTTCAATCTTCTTGTACTGGAAGGGTTAGATTGGCATGCGTGCCTTTCGTGACCTGGAGGTAGAAGATGATTGAACACTCGAGTACACCTTCAAATTTGCACTCGCTGGTGATGCAGGCATGGGCTTACAGATGCCATTTGGGGAGTTAGAGACTTCGTTGGGGAATGAGTCGTATGCTAGACTCGAGAATGTCGTCTGAATAGGAAAATTGATAGGGATGGGCTTAAGATGCCATCTGGAAAGATCGATGCTGGGGAGTGAGCCGACTAGGCTCGTAGATGTTCTTGATAGTGGAAGGAGCGCGGAGATGGGCTTAAGATGCCATCCGAAGGGAGTCGTATGTTAGACTTCGTGCTCATCTTTGAATGAAGTTATTGGTTTGTATTGGTTTTTAACCAAATATGCAGCATTCCGAAAGTGGAGAAATATTGGCAAGTAGTCGTGGGCTTAAGATGCCATCAAGGCAACCAGTCGTATGCCGACTCTGTAGTTCTTGATAATAAGAAGGAATCAGAATAAATCTTCGTGCCGATTACTCTGAGGGAGGTAGTAGTTGGCAAAATGTGGATATCTTCCCTGTTGTGCATCGGGTGTTGATCCACTGCCTGTTATCGGAGGATAACTTGTGATCGTTTGGATAGGGTTTCCCGTATGGCTTCGGGTCTTAATCCTGGATCTGTTGTCGGAGGACAACGAGGGCGGTCATTCAGATATTTTTCCCGTCGAGATTCGGGGCTTAATCCTGGACCATGTCGGAGGACAACTAGGGTCTTTCGATAGTTTTCTCGTGAGATTCGGGCTTAATCTGGACGTTGTCGGAGGACAACCAGGGCGGTCTTTCGATAGTTTTCCGTCGAGATTCGGGCTTAATCTCGGACCGCTTGCATCGTGATTTCCACTGTTTTGGAGAAAACAAGAGAAACTTTGATAGAATATTTGTTAGTCTTATGCAAAGTATGATGCATGACAATGCGTATGAATGACATATGCACAAATTATGACTTTTATGAGTAATGTATGAATGATAGATGTTGTGGTATTTCAAAACATATCCATCTTGAAGAAGATCAGTTCTTGAGATTTCGACTTGTTTGAGGATGGAGATCCTGAGAAGAAAGATAACTTCGATTCCTCCGGTGCACTATCTGACCAAGTTTCAGGCCTAGATATTGTTGAGGACGGTAGAGGTACGCTGTCGAGGATCTTGTGTGTAGACCCTGTTGGGGAGAATCTTGAAGGTATTCTACTGGGGATCTTGTGTGTAAATTCTGCTGGAGAGTACTTGATAATTGTTGGGAGACCGGGTTAGAAGAATCTGGGGCCCGTTGTAATCTCTGACTGAGGAATAAGAGGTGTAGGTTTCCTCCGGTGCACTATCTGACCAAGTTCCAAGTCTAGATACTGCTGCTGTCGGGGAAAAAGGGAATTGTTGAGATATATCTTGTTGGGGATAAATACCTCGGCTGGGGATGAGATGTTACTGCTTGTAGACAAGCGTAATCCGGTTAAGTTGAGTGGAATCATTGCTTGGGGACCGACGCGTACTCCACTGGGGAAGGTTTGTAATAAATGACATTTCTATGGGGATCACGCTCTGTGGGGGAAGTGCATTGGTGACTTTCGTCGTCATCCCAATTCCTGAAGCCTGTAGTAATTACTTTGCTATGTTTACTTTTCGCATGTTTGTGAATAGATTTTATTGTCAGATGCATATAATCATTCAAAGCAAACATTGGACTTTATAAAACAACAACGAAAGAGAAAGAAACTCGTATTTATTTGAAATGTGGCGTATGGCCAAGTAGTTTGTATACAAGAAAGGTAAAAATCTATGCGGAAACAATCTCGTTAAGTTCCAACTATGCTAGTACTCATATATTTCAACTATCTCATCTCCTTGCTGTCAGTAGAAAGTGAGTGAATTGATCTTCGCCATTTGAATCTTGAATGCTGATAGTAGTAGTCTGGAAGTAGGTGATCTGTGTCATACCCCAAAATTTGCCCTCCATCTACTCAAGAAATTTCATACATCCCTACTCAAGGATTCCTCAAGAGTGGACCAGACAAACTCTCTCCTAGGCAATCAACCCAAATTAGGGTTTGGTATCTCTCAGGTCAAGATGGACTTCCAACATCTCCAATGATCTTCATGCCTCCTCATATGCTTCAAATATTCTCCATGTCAAGTTTCAAGCTTAACAGATCAAGTTTCCTCAGACAATTGCTCAGATGGTTGAAAATCAGTTATATTGGACAAAAAGTCAACTGTGGTCAACATACAGTCAAACTTCATAATTTTTGGTCAACATCCTCATTTTGAAGTTACATTCATCATTTGATCAAGGGTTGATCATGATTCATCAAGAAAACTCAAGATTTGCTCAAAAGTCAAACTTTCTAAATTAGGGTTTCTAGGTGAAAAGTCAACTGAACTTTGACTGATCATAACTTTCTCATACTTTCTCAGAAATTTTCCCACCAAAGCTCATTTTGAAGGAAATTCAATTCTCTACAACTTCATGGCTCACAAGAATGTCCAAAAAATGCTTCATTTGAGAGGTATAGCTCAAAACATTACAGGTCATTTTCAAAGTCAACAAAAAGTCAACTTTTTGTTTTGAAGATATATTGAACATGGTAACTCCAATTGAGATAAGACCAAAAAGGTTGGTTAGAGGACTCTTAGAGCTTTCCAAAAAGTCCAAGAACGCTCAAAAATGTGGAAAATTGAGCAAGATACACCATTCACAAGTTGGGCAATTTTGAAAGAATGCACAAAGAGAGATACTTCTAAAAATCAATTTTTTTGCAAATGGGCTTGCTTTTTCTTCATCCAAACTTATTCCTCATACAATTAGGAATATCCAAGCCCAATGCCATGAATTTTTATTTTATTTTTCTATTTAATTTGGAATTTATTCATTTAAATACAAATTAATTTTAAAATAAAGTATAAAATTAAAAATTAATTGCAAGATTGATTTTATTCTTTCCTTGAGACTCAAGTAACTCAGCAAGGCCAGCAATTTTCGAAATTAGATCAAATATGGCAAGATTGGATTGGAAATTAATCAAGTTTTGAAAATTTGATTTTATACAAAAATTAAATTTGATTTTCATTGAATGGTGATTGATTCTTACCAAAAACAATGCCAAATCCTTCCAGTACTTATACCTGATGCATACCACACGAAAGAGGACAGAAAGATTGCTCTAAGAACCCTAACCTAATTCAAGAAATCCTGTGACCTACAAGCTACTAGCAGCCATCGATCCAGCCACTTTCAATTGCTTTTGAGGATTCCATTGCATTCCTTGGGTTGTTCTGAGTCGATCCAGACTCTTACATCATTCAAAACCATCAAGAATTCATCAAATACGATTTCGGTTTGTCAAGTTTCTTTCAAAATTGATTTTCATCATTCATGCATTATTAACCTGTTTTGATTGTTTGTTCATGTTTAGAATCAAGTTTGCAAGCGATCTGGGTAAGCCAATCGTGTTTCCATGGCCTGAATCGTGATATACCATAGCTAGGGTTTCTGAGTTCGAATTAGGGCTTTGTTTAAATGGAAAAATTGGACCATGAGACCTATACAATCGTGTTCGGAATGCTTCAAGGAATCGAACCATGGCCTTAGATGTCATTTATATTATGTATGTTGTGTTTTTGATTTTGCCAGGGCCTCTAGCGTCGAGCAAAAGCCGATGCTATCTTTCAAAAATTCAAAAGGTTGAAGGCGATGGATGGCGCGGCGGAAGCTAGGGACGACGCGTGTTTTGATCCCTCACCGTTTTCAAACACAGATGCACACATGGCGTAGCGGTAAAGGCTCTTACTGTTTCCAGATGCCCTCAAGGGTCATGGGTTCGAACCAGCCAGGGACCATTCTCTTTTTTCTTTTCACAAACTTTCAACTTTTCAATATTTTCCTATTTTCCTTTTATTTTAATATTTACATGTTATTTTAATTAATTTCATATTTTATTTCTGCATTAAAACTCATCAAAATTAATTTTCTTTTTATATTACTTTCATAAAATCTTTATTTAATTTAATAAATCAAAAAATACATTTTTGCATGCATATTTATTTTTATTTTATTTTTGCATTTAAATCACTTTTAATTCATTTTAAATTACTAAATTGCATTCAAAAAATCCCAAAAATTATCTTAGCATATTTATATTATTTCCAGCATGTAGTAATTTTCTCATATAAAATTTTGCATTTTTTCTAACATTTTCTCTTATTTCGATTTCATCATATTTTCCAATTTCTCATCGTTTCACAGGTTCTTCCAACTCAGACGTTTCTTTACCATTTTCATGTTTTTTTTTTTAATGTAACTGTATACGGGATGTAATAGTTTAACTTAGGACTTTATTTTCCGCATTTTAAATTATGTATCTGCCCCAAAGCCTTGTAATAGCGTAGGATATTTACCTTTCCGCATCTTTACATTCCGCATTTTACTTTCCGCACTCTATCAATTGCTAGTAACTAGGCGTGTATGGCAAGATAATAATGAACTTAGCCCACTAATTTTCAAGATAAAATATCTGAAATCAACACACTTCTTTCACACACGCACCCCTTAGGGTAATTTTCTCTCGTTGCCTTACGAATACAAATGGTCATGTCCCTCGAACGTAGAGGTATCCTAGCACCGTTACCTTCAAAAAAATCATCATAGTCCCTTCGATACAAAGATCATAAGACCCACGATGTCGCCTCCGAATACATGATCTTGACCCTCGATTGTCGCCTACGAAAAATGATGATAGTCCTTGAATGTGCTAGGATACTTCCTACAAGTTGCCTTCAATGACCATCCGATGTCCCTTCGAATGTCCCGCTTACATCCAACGAATGGAGCTACCTATCAACTAATGGTACGGCTAGCGCTATTCTAAAGGAATGTAAAAGTACGAGAACGACCAATTCTGAGTGGGTAATAAGTCTTTTAGTTGCTCGCTCTACCAAATGCTTTTCACACCACACACTCTTTTTCAAAGTTCAAACTCTTTTCAAAACGAAATATTTCCGAACACTTTGTATACACTCCTACATGAGTCATTACAAAGTCAAAGCGAAATGCCCTTTTTTCAAAACATTTTTGTCAAACACACAGAAAGCAATTTTAAAAGATCTAGAGCAACTAAGAGCCCGTAGAATAAACTGCGGATGAAAAGGGGTGCTAATACCTTCCCTTTTCATAACCATTCTCCCGAACTCGAATCTAACGAAGGTCTTTTCTACTTTTACCTTCCTTAATTGGATAAAAATAAAAGTCGGTGGCGACTCTTGCTATCCGCACATTTGCGATACAAAAATCCACAAAGTCAGTTCACCGTATTACGAGAACTGGCGACTCTGCTTGGGACTTACCTAAAGAGAGAATTGCCTTAGGGATTTCTAGATAACCTTTATTGCTTTTTGTTTGACTTGTATGCTTTATCTTTAAGGGTTGCTTGGGTATTATATTTGTGGGGGATCCTACACCCGGATCCAGGTTTCCTTTTAGGTAAGTAGCATTAGATCATCGCGACCGCTAGACGTATAACTAAACGGTCAACATGATGGCTACGTTAGTGTGACACTTTGGATGTCCTGATACTCTTCATTTCCAAGTTGAGGATAGTATTTGGCTTCTGCGTGGTGTCATCAAGCGCTAACTAAACTTTTAGAACCTTAATTGACCCATCTTGGCCATTAGAAGGTAGTGAGATGACCGGCTTTGGTGCAGACTAAGGTTGGTTGATACTCGATGCTACGCTCATTGAGATCAGACTTTTGGGATATTTTCGATCGACCACTTGGCCGTCGTATTGAAATAAACGCCTACGAGAAAGATCTATGATATGAGATTCCTAGAACCCGGTTACTATTATAGGACAGGATGAACCAACTCAAACTTTTGGTGGGGTAATCACCTATACCTCATGCAAGCCTTAACCCTAGGCTCATTGTGTGAATTGTTTGTGTGTGCTAAACATGACATCATGACATCATTTGCATTGCATATCATTTCTAACTATTTCAAGGACCTAGGGATTTATCTTTGCTCTGTTTTGTAGGGATTATGGCTTCTAGAAAGACTATCCGAATCAACTTCATGGGTATACCTTCTCACTCAAAAATTGGTTTCAAAAATTCCCGACCATGCTCAGTTCATCAAAAGACATGGTTATCTACTTGATTTGGTTATCTCCGGTTTGAAGAAGATATGATGCATGTCCTATTCCGTTCTTTGATCCGAAACACCATTGCTTTACATTCCCAGATTATCGTTGGTTCCTACCTTGGAAGAGTTCTCTAAGCTACTTGGGATACCTATTCTTGACCAAATGCCATTCACGGTCTAGAAAAGGTTCCTAAGTCGAAGACATTACATCACCTTACATCTTAAGCGTTCAGATATTGAAGCCAATTGGGAAACAAGAAGCGGCGTTAAGGGTTTACTTTCCAAGTTTCTAATTAAGAAAGCCCGAGAATTCCTCAAAGTTATGAGTTTCCATGCATTTGAAAACATTGTGGCCTTATTAATTTATGGTTTGGTTCTATTTCCTAACTCGGATCAATTCATAGATATCAATGCCATCAAGTTGTTCCTTACCCGCAATCCAGTGCCTACTTTACTTGGAGACATCCTACATTCTCTCCACACTCGTACTACTAAAAGACAAGGAACTCTCATGTGTTGTATACCGTTACTTTCCAGGTGGTTTATTTCGCACCTTCCTCCATCAGTTTTGAAGAATGAACAAAGGTTGAGATGGTCTCAAAGGCTAATGTCACTCTCTCATTCAGATATCCGTTGGAATCTTTTCTCTCAAAAGGATTTCACATTCATTGAGCGTTGTGGAGAATTCCCTAATGTACCGCTACTTGGTATAAGGGGAGGTATTACTTACAACCCCTCTTTAGCTCTACGTCAGTTTGGTTTTGCTCGAAAAGATGGTCCACATGACATGCTTCTCCAAGATATTGTGTTCGACTACAATCACATCTCGAGTGCAAGCGAAGGTTCATACGCTTGGGGCATGGTAAAGAAGACTGATACCAAGACTTTGGGGCACCAAAATCCCATTCCTTGGGAACCTTACCTCAAATGGGTGCGAGCTCGAGCTCAAAACCTCATGATGCCATTTACGCCTGTTCTACCAGTAATTATGGAACCTGTTGCTATAGGTGGCGTACCTATCGATTCTCCATCCCGACATGCCTACGATTTTGAAGACTTGAAGAGATCCTGGATTCAACTAAAGAAGAGAGGATACCTTTGAAGCTCAGTGCTATGCAAGTGAGAAGAAAGTGCTAGAGTTGACCAAGCTACTTCATGGGGAGCGAAACATCAACACCTACCTCGGCACCAAGAGGAAGCGCCCATGGGAGACTTAGAGCTTTAGGATTTTTTATGCTGTTCTTTTATTGTTTTGAACTATCTCTTGTACTTAAAAAGAATAATAAAAAGAGTACTAATAAATGTTTGTTTTTGCTTGTTTAACAAATTTAAATCTTTAAGGTCCTTGAAAACATTGCATTGCATTCGCATAAACATCGCATAGCATAGCATAACATTGCATCACAGGTACCTTGGAGATTGGTTTTCTCATTTGCTCGCAATTTATTTTAGCAGAAATGGCTCTTGAACAGTCTGTCAAAGATCTCCAAGCTCAGAATGCTCAGTTTCAGCAGATGTTCACCAGCTTGGTCCAAGGCCAAGAAGATCTGAAGAAGCTCATCAACAGAAAGAAGAAGGTTGTTGGTCTTCTCAACATGGGCGACGCTACAAAGGAGGTCCTAAGTGGTTAGTCGAATTGAGCTCTCGAAGGAAGTGTCAAGAAGGAGGATGAGCAAAGTAACAAGGGTGATGGTGAAGGTAGTCGGCATGAGCACGAAAAGACTATGATGATGGCCAATACTCTGATGAAGATGACAAGTACAAACAACTTGAAGACCGTTTGAATGCTGTGGAAAATCTGAAAATGTCAGGGCTGAATTTTGATGATCTGAGTCTTGTTCCTGGTGTTGTGATTCCTCCCAAGTTCAAAGTTCCTACTTTTTCCAAGTATGATGGCATGTCTTGCCCTAAGCTGCATTTGAAATCCTATGTCCGGAAGATCAACCCCACGATGATGAAAGTTGTGGATGCACTATTTTCAAGAGAGTTTGTCCGGAATTCAATTGGAGTGGTATTATCAGCTAGAGAATGACCGTATCCGTACTTGGAGTGACTTGGCTGATGCTTTCTACAGACAGTATGAGTACAATGCTGAATTGACACCTACTCGCATGCAACTACAAAGCATGTCCATGGGTCGTGATGAGAAGTTCAAGGAGTATGCTCAGAAATGGAGAGATCTAGCAGGCAGAGTTCAACCACCCTTGACCAATAGGGAGTTGGTTGATATGTTCATGGGAACACTGACGGGCCCATTCTTCAATCATCTGATTGGAAACTCTTCAGCCGAGTTCACCGGTGATACTATGACGAGCATATTGAAGGTATCAAGTGGGAAGATTCATGTAGAGTCATCTTCAAATGCTGCAAAGAGATCTTTTGGTGGTAAGAAAGAAGCTAATCTTGTGTAGTCGGAAAAGCGAGCCAAGACCGACCGTGCTCAATCTATGGGGGCAGTTGTGATCTCGATCCTACATCAGCACAACCTCGGTGAGACAACGCAGCAGAGCGCCACGAGGCAGTTCGAAGATCAACATGCCATTGTCGCAAGCCTTGCAACACATGTTGAGCAGGTGATAACCTTGAGGGATCCTCCTCAGAATGTCAACACTTCCTCTCCAAGATACAATCCTAATGCTAAGTGTGCTTACCACTCCAACAGCCTGGACATAACAGATTGATGGGCTCTGAAGAACAAGATTCAAGATATGATTGAAGCTAAGCAGATTGAATTTGATCCTCCTGTTGAGACTCCGAATGTGATCAACGCGCCTATGCCTAATCATGACAAGGGTTCCAATGCTGTGGGAGACGATACTTATGTTTTCAACATAGATGACTTGACCATCCCTCTGATGACTATTAAGAAGAATTTGTTGCAAGCCGGTGTCAACCCAGGATGCCCAGAGAACTGTCGTTGGTGCCCATCTGCGCCTGATGGTTGTGCTTGGTTAAGAAGACGTGTTCAGTGCATGATGGATAACCGTGAGATACTATTTCTGAAACCACCTGTGCAGAAGCTGTGTGAAGATATGTCTAAATTGAAGATCGACGATGTGAATGAAACCGCACCATCTGTGTGGGATACCTTGGGGCAGCCAAGTGGAAAATATGATTACATGGTGAAGTACACTGTTCCTGAGAGTTACAAGATTCCTATTGAAGATGTTAAGCGAGGATGGGGTGACGATTTCCCGAAGACTATCTGATGTTAACACAATAAGGATTTCCTCTCGATTACGTGCCAGTGGCACCTCTCATTATCACTTCTCAAGACCGTTCCATATTCCTCTGACAAGGCTATCCCTTGGAATTATGGAGCTGATGTTTACTATCATGGCGTCAAGCAAGATCCTCGGACCATTGAAGATCTTACAGTTGAAGCTACCATTCCTGACATTGACAACATCACCGGATCCAGTAAGGTGACCGAACGGAAGAGTATTCTCTCAATCTCTCCTCCAAAGACACTGCGACTCCGCTCGCATTCCTATTCAACCCATTCCCAAGCTAGAGGAAAGAACCGGTGACTCATCCTTTCAGAAGGTACCAAAGGAAGTTCTGAAGACACCTCCAACGAAAATGGAGGAAATTCTGAAGATTATCAAGAAGAGTGACTACAATGTTGTGGAACAATTGGGACAGACTCCGTCCAAGATCTCCATGCTGGCTCTGCTCTTGTGCTCCGAGGCTCATGCTAATGCCTTAGTGAAGTTTCTGAAGAATGCTCACGTGCCGCAAGACACTACGACCGATCAATTTGAAGTTTGTATTGCTAGCCTGGCTGCCAACAACGGCCTAGGCTTCTCTGATGCTGATTTGACTCCTGCCGGAAAGAAACACAACAAAGCCTTGCACATCTCTGTTGAATGCAAGGGTACTACCTTATCTCATGTCTTGGTAGATACCGGTTCTGCTCTGAATATCTTACCGAAGACTGCTTTTGATCGACTTGATGTCGAAGGGTTGGTTCTGAGACCCAGTGACATTATCGTGAGAGCTTTTGATGGTTCTAAGCGAACAGTGCTTGGAGAGCTCATTCTTCCTGTTAAAGTCGGTTCCCAGACTTTTGACTCCACTTTCTTTGTCATGGACATCCGTCCAGCTTACTCTTGCCTACTTGGACGCCCTTGGATACATGGGGCAGGCGTTGTTACCTCTACCTTACATCAGAAGCTAAAGTACCCGGTGAAAGGAAAGGTTGTCACAGTATGCGGTGAAGAAGAGTACATGGTCAGTCATCTACAGTCATTCCGATACCTCGAGGTGGAGGGTGAATTCTTTGAGACTCCTTGTCAAGCTTTTGAAACAATACCCAGAGTCATGCCTGTTAACTCCCCTGTCACTCCTGAAGTTACACAAGCTCCGCCTAGGATGGCCTCGTTGAAAGATGCTCAAGCTGCTGTTGAAGAAGGTAGTACTATTTGGGGTCGGCTCCCTGATCTTCCTTTCAAATTTGACAAGACTGGTTTAGGCTTCACCATCAAGGGTCAGAAGATGATACGCCGCGAACGTGCCGGCCAACTTCCTTTCCGCATCAGTCAGAGTGGAATCCATGCTATAGAAGACGACGACAACGGCTTTGACATCAGCAAGTGGATCTTCCCAACTCCAGATCATGGGCTCAGCAATTGGAAGACCGAAGACGTCATACCAATCTCCTTTAGCCAGGAGTAATTGCTCTTGTTTTATTTTGCTTTTCGTATTTCTTTATGTTTTGAACAATAAACTCTAAAGCCTAGTGCCTTGCCCGGGGCATCATGGCTCGTTTGCGAGGGTTATTATCTGTTGTTTGCGTATTTTCATTCAATAAATCGTTGGACTTTTGCATTCAATTGTGTTTTTCTTTCTTTTACTTTATCACCCCTTCAAAAAGCTATGTGTTTCTTACACACACCCACGTGATACACTGCAGAATCACTCTGAATCTCGTTAATAACAGCTATGCTAGTGCTAAATATGACTTCGATAATCCGATCTACCAAGCGAAGATGAAAGTGAGGAAGATTGTGAAGTGCCGGAGAACTTGCGGGCTACAGCAAGAAGAGCGAGTTATCAACCACATGAAGAGCAAGTTGAGGTTGTAAATTTGAGTACTAACGAAGACAAGAAAGAGATCAAGATAGGAGCGGGTCTTGAGAACAGTGTTAAAGAAAGGTTGATTCGGATGCTACGAGACTATGTTGAGGTTTTGCTGGTCATACGAAGACATGCAGTTTAGACATTGATATTGTGGTACACCGATTGCCGACAAAAGAAGGTTTCTCCCGTGAAACAGAAGGTTAAATCGCATGCGTCCCGAGATGTCGAGAAAATCAAAGCGAAGTTATGAAACAGTTCAACGCGGTTTCTTAGTGTCACCTCTTATCCCGATGGGTGGCTAATGTGGTACCGTGCCTAAGAAAGATGGTAAAATGCGAATGTGTGTGATTACAGAGATCGAACAAAGCGAGTCCGAAGCGACTTTCCACTTCCTCATATTGATGTTACGGTTGACAACACCGCTCAACATAAGGTTTCTCCTTCATGGATGGTTTCTCCGGCTACAATCGAGATCAAAATGGCTCCACGAAGACATGGAAAGACTACTTTCGTTACGATGGGGCACTTTCGTTACAAGGTTATGCCGTTCGGATGAAGAACGCTGGCGCCACTTATCGGTGCCATGGTGACATTGTTTCATGACATGATTCATCACGAGATAGAGGTCTCGTCGGCGACATGATAGCTCGATCACGGTGAAGAAGAACATCTTGATCATTTGCGAAACTGTTTGATGATTGAAGAAATCTGATGAGACTTAATCCTAACAAGTGCACCTTTGGGTCGATCCGGAAAACTCCTAGGGTTTGTTGTCGATGGTAAAGGTATTGAGGTTGACCCGCCAAGGTTAAAGCCATTCAAGAGATGCGACTCCCGCATGAGAGAAGGAAGTCGAGGTTTCTTGGGCCGATTGAATTACATTGCGATTCATTGCACACGCACTACTTGTGAGCCAATCTTCAAGTTACTAAAGAAAGACCAAGTGGTGGAATGGAATGCGATTGCGAGATCGCTTTTGACAAAATCAAGGAGTACCTGATCCTCCTATCCACGATGCCGCTTTGCCGGAAGGCCTCTTATCATGTACTTGTGGTGTTAGAGAACTCGATGGGTTGTGTGTTGGGGCAACATGGCGAGTGCAGTCGAAAAGAGCATGCTATATACTACCTTAGCAAAAGTTTGGTGTGAAACAAGATACTCATGACTCGAGAAAACTTGCAACGCTTTGGCTTGGGCTGCTCGCCGACTAAGGCAGTATATGTTGACTCACACTACCTTGTTGATTTCAAGATGGATCCGATAAAATACATATTTGAGAAACCAGCTCTCGGGAAGAATAGCAAGATGGCAAATGATCTTGACCGAATATGACATCCGTACACTTCTCGAAAGCGATCAAAGGAATTGTAGTAGCCGATCATTTGGCTCATCAAGCCGTAGATGACTATCGATCTATGCAGTTCAATTTCAGGAAGATGTTTTACTAATTACGGTTGAAGAACCAGCCAGACGAAGGACTTGAACAAGGATCGATGGACCATGGTCTTTGATGGAGCCTCAACGCGCTTGGCAATGGCATTGGCGCCATCATTACATCCCTGGGCGGACATACACCTTTCACCACGGATTATGTTTGAGTTGCACTAACAACATGGCGAATCTGAGCGTGCATCATGGGTCTTAAGGCTGCTATTGACTTAAGAATCAAGTTCTTGCAAGTGTATGGAGACTCGACTTTAGTGATCGTCGGGTTAAGGGCGAGTGGGATCTGAACATCCAGATCTCATTCCGTATCGAGAGCATGTCTGAGCTTGATCCCTACTTTGAAAGATTACTTTTGATCATATTCCACGAGAAGAGAATCGGTTGGCGGATGCATTGGCTACTATGTCCTATGTTCAAGGTTAGATGGGACAACGAGCTCCCGGATCATCATTGAGAAGTTTGTGAACCAGGTATTGTTATGAGCTTGATACGGAAGAGACCTTGGTACTATGGCGTGAAGAGGTATCTTGAGACTCGGGAATATCCGCGAGGGCATCTGTAATGATAAGAAGTTCATGAGAAGATTTGCATCAAATTCTTCCTCGAAATGACATCTTATACAAAGCGCAACCACGACTTGTGCTTACTCCATGTAGACCGAGAAAACAGCAAGCGTATCATGGAAGAGTTACGAAGCGCATTTGGTACCCTCCGGTGGACACACCATGGCTAAGAAGATTTTGAGCAGGTTACTATTGGTCCACCGTGGAAGCGATTGTCACCACTATGCTCGATCTTGTCACAAGTGCGGTTATGCCGACAAAGTACACGTACCTCGGTACTTGAATGTTTTAACTTCTCCTTGGCCTTTTGCAATGTGGGGCATTGACATGATTGGAGAAATTAAGCCCCTGACTTCAATGGACATCGTTTCATCCTTGTGGCAATTGATTACTTTACCAAGTGGGTAAAACGGCCTCGTATGCATCATTACCAAGAATATTGTGGCTCGATTCATCAAACATAATCTTATCTGTCGGTATGGCACTCCTGAAAGGATTATCACGGAATAACGGCTCTAATCTCAACAACAAGATGATCACCGAACTCTGCCGCAGTCAAGATCAACATCACAACTCTTCTCTATATCGCCTAAGATGAATGGCGCGATGGAAGCCGCCAACAAAAACATTAAGAAGATTATCTGAAGATGATGTGACTTACAAGATTGGCATGAGATGTTACCATTTGCTCTTCATGGTTATCGCACCACAGACGAACATCCACGAGGGCAACCCCCTTCTCTCGTATATACGGTATGGAAGCCGTCTTACCCATCGAGGTTCGGATACCCTCAACGAGTCCTCCGGAGGCAGAGTTAGGCGAAGCGATTGGGTCAGACTCGCCTTGACCGATTAACTTGATTGATGAGAAGCGACTCGCGTCCATCTTCCATGGACAGTTATCAAAGCGAATGATCGAGCATTTAACAAGAAGGTCAAGCACCGAGTCTACCAAGTCGGTGATCTAGTAGTCAAGCGCATCATTCTTCCACAGGTGATCCATGGAAAATGGACTCCCACCTATGAGGACCATTTGTAGTCAAGGCAGTATTTTCGGCGGAGCCATGATACTTAGCACCATGGATGGTGAAGACTTCCACACCACGTGAACGCGACATAGTCAAAAATACTACGCATGAGCGAGACCGCTAGGTCGGTGGCCTAGGCAAAAATAAGGGCATCTGGCGAACCAAAAGGTTCGGGCAAAGTTAAGGATATATACAAAACATGTACACCGGCAAGTCGAAAACACGAAAAGGCGGCTTGGGCAAAAATGGTATCGATTGGCGAAAACCGAAAAGGCGGTCTAGGCAAAAGTTAGGGATTTAAGCGTACGACTATGTCTCTTCCAGATCACCTACTTCCAGACTACTATCAGCATTCAAGATTCAAATGGCGAAGATCAATTCACTCACTTTCTACTGACAGCAAGGAGATGAGATAGTTGAAATATATGAGTACTAGCATAGTTGGAACTTAACGAGATTGTTTCCGCATAGCTTTTTACCTTTCTTGTGTACAAACTACTTGGCCATCATACACTTCAAATAAATACAAGTTCTTTCTTTTTACAATTTTCACTATTGTTGTTTGCATAAAGTCAACGTTTGCTTTGAATGATTATATGCATTTGACAATAAGAATCTAATCGCAAACATCGAAAAGTTGAACATGCAAAAGTAGCACTGCGAGGCTCCGGAATTGAGATGACGACAAAAGTCACTGTCTGATTCCCAGGCATGATCCCCACAAAGGTGTCACTCACTACAAATTTTCCGGAGTAAAAGTGTATCCACGGCGGTGATTCTACCCAACTAAAATCATGTTACATCGGTCTCGAGCAATAACATTTCATCCCGACCGAGATATATCCCAGGAGACATCTCTGGTCTTCTTTCCCCAGCAGGTATCCGGACTTCGAGACTTGGTCAGATTGTGCATCGGAGGAAACTACATCTTCATCCCGGCCAAGGTTACAACGGGTCCTGGCTCTTCCAGCCAGTCTCCGGCAACTATCAAATGCTCTCCAGAGATCTACCTCGAATCCCGTAGGCGCCTCCTAAATTTCCTCGCAAGATCTACATACAAGGTCCCCAACGGATCGCCTCCCGATTCTCCTCGCGGGGTCTATATGTGAGATCTCCAACAACGAGCTTCTCAATCTCTACCTTCCTCATCAATATCTAGGCCCAAGACTTGGTCGGATAGTGCATCGGAGGAATCCGGATATCTTTCTTCTCTTCAAAGCGGAGTTCTCACCTACCAATTCCCCAAGCGGAAGTCGAAATCCTTAAGCGAACATCGCATCTTCTTCAAGATGGATATGTTTTGAAATATCCATTTATCATTCATTCATACATTACTCATAAAGTCATAATTCATGCATATGTCATTCATATACTGTCATGCATCATTCCTTGCATAAGACTAACAATATTCTATCAAAGTTTCTCTTGTTTTCTCAAAAGCAGTATGATCACTTATAACATAAGCGGTCCGAGTTAAGCCCGAATCGGGAAAACTATCGAAAGACGCCCTTGGTTGTCCTCCGACGGTGGTCCAGGATTAAGCCCGAATCGTGGAAAACTATCCGAAGACCGCCTCTGGTTATCCTCCGATAACGGGCAATGGATCAACACCGATGCACAACGAGGAAGCTATCCACATTTTGCCAACTACTATCTCCTCGAGTAATCGGCGAAGATTTATTCGATCCTTATTATCAACAGCGACTACGAGTCTAGCGTCACGACTCGATTGCTTTGGATGGCATCTTAAGCCCATCTCCGACTATTTGTCAATGCTTCACTTTAGAATGCTGTATATGGTTAAAAATCAATGCAAACCAACAACTTCATTCAAAAATGATGAACACGAAGTCTAACATACGACTCCTCGGATGGCATCTTAAGCCCATCTCCTCCTTTCCAGGAACGACAGAGCCTAATGCGGCTCACTTTCCAGCAGGTCCTCCTATCGGTAATCTCGAGTCTAGCGTACGACTCATTCCCACTTCTCCAAATGGCATCGTAAGCCCATTCCCGCATCATCGACCAGCAGTGCAAATTTTCGGTGTACTCGGTGTTCAATCATCTTCTACCTCCGAGGCCACGAAAGACAAGCATGTCAATCTAACCCTCCAGTACAAGAAGATTGAGCAGGGCAGCTGTCATACCCCAAAATTTGCCCTCCATCTACTCAAAGAAATATCATACATCCTACTCAAGATTCCTCAAGTGGATCGGACAAACTCTCTCCTAGGCAATCAACCCAAATTAGGGTTTGGTATCTCTCAAGTCAAGATGGACTTCCAACATCTCAATGATCTTCATGCCTCCTCATATGCTTCAAAGATTCTCCATGTCAAGTTTCAAGCTTCACGGATCAAGTTTCTCGGACAATTGCTCGGATGGTTTGAAAATCGGTTGTATTGGACAAAAGTCAACTATGGTCAACATACAGTCAAACTTCATAATTTTTGGTCAACATCCTCATTTTGAAGTTACATTCATCATTTGATCAAGGGTTGATCATGATTCATCAAGAAAACTCAAGATTTGCTCAAAAGTCAAACTTTCTAAATTAGGGTTTCTAGGTGAAAAGTCAACTGAACTTTGTTGATCATAACTTTCTCATACTTTCTCAAATTTTCCACAAATCTCATTTTGAAGGAAATTCAATTCTCTACAACTTCATGGCTCACAAGAATGTCCAAAAAATGCTTCATTTGAGAGGTATAGCTCAAAACATTACAGGTCATTTTCAAAGTCAACAAAAAGTCAACTTTTTGTTTTGAAGATATATTGAGCATGGTAACTCCAATTGAGATAAGACCAAAAAGGTTGTGTTCTTGCAGGAAAAACCTGATTAAAGATATTGTTTAGGGATTTGGAGACTCAAGTGTCGTAACTCAAGTTCCAAGCTTATCATTGTCTTGCTTATCCCGCCGGCGGGAGCCCTATTTATTTCAGTCCTTCCATGAAGCTATTCCTTCCCTCCCGTAACTGCCCTAGCGCATTAACCATGGCTTTAAGGCAGGGAGCTAGCTGTTACAGCTTGTAATCATTCATCAGTAACGTCTCATAAAGTCTCTAGGAACTCTTTATCTTTCGTAACGTCTATTCAACCCCTTCTTTAAAGTAGGCGCTTGAGCACTTCTCGGAACTGGGTCGACCTCATCCTCCTCTCCGTGACCTATGTCGGACTGAGACCTCCTTCCTAAGGCCGAGATCTATCCCGGGTCTTCACAGCCTCTCCTCTTTAGACATTCATCTCGGCTAAGGATTTTATGCATGATCATAAGCCCCCTTGGTCGCTCGGTTTTAAGCTCCTTGAATCCGTGTCGACCAATCAGTTTAAACCTTTAATCCCTTAGCGAGATGTGCATACTTTTGAACCTTCCTAAAGTGTGTGTGACCCACGTGACTCATTAGATCACTTGGGCTTTTGCATGATACCCAAAAATAGGAGAACGATTTCCATCCTTTCCCTCCAACTCATTATATTTCATTTATTTGATTTCTACGAATTCCTCTTCTACATATTCCCAACCCTAACACAATCTTTGCCGTCAGACGCTTCAAAACCCCTCGCACCGTCGATCGATCATCCTTTCGG
>CM038793.1:216947342-217051971 GCA_021764765.1 Vicia sativa
CATCGTCGATCAGAAGAGGTAAGTGGACACGACAAAGTCGAGGCTATTAAAGAAATGCCTACATGGCATACGAAAGCAAGTAGAGGATTTCGGACGGTTGAATACATCTCGGTTATCCTCAAATAGCGCTACTTGTGGTAGATATTCAAACTTCTCCAGAATCAAAGAAGTTATGGACATAAGATTGTCTTCAGCTTTTGACGGTGTCAGGAATACACATCGAACCACCATAGTAATCCCTCAGTGGAAGGAAGACCGTTAATCCTATGCACCGTGCTAGAAGAATCCATGGGTGCGTACTTGAATGACAAGATGACAGGAAGAAGGAGCATGCCATTTACTACTTGAGTAAAAGTTCCTGACGTAAAACTCGTTACTCTCCATTGCTCGAAAACATGTTGCGCTTTGGTGTGGGCTTGGAATCACCCCGACTTGGTTAATCTCTAAAATGGATCCAATCAAATCGTCTTTGAAAAACACGCATATGAGGAGCTTTCTGCCGTTGATGGCGAGATGCTTTCACTATCTGAATATGACATCGATTACCGGCTTCAGCGATCAAAGGAAGCATTCTCGTGATCCGCTTGTCGACGCTCGGCGAATACAATCTCTCATTGATTTCCCGGGGCGAGGATGTTATACTTGAAGATGAAAGATTTATGACAGCCATTGAAGGGCCGGATCCGAAATCTAGATGGGACCTAATTTTTGATGGGCGATTAATGTCTTGATAATGGAATTAGGGAAGCGATCATCATCGCTCCAGGTTCTCGTATCCGGTTTTTCGCATGGACTACTATTTGATTGCTACCAACAGTCGTAGAATCTCGAAGCTTACATCATAGGATTGAAGAAGCCAATCGACTTGAGGATGAATCCTTGACATATAGGAGACTCAACCGCTTGTGATCAATAAATCAAGCAAGTAAACTGTGTCTTGATACAATCACCTGAGGAGATTATCTGCAGGCGTTTGACTTTCTTCAACAAAGTTGAGCGCGTCATCCTCCTCGAGATCATGTCGAATGGCGAGGCGCCTTAGCTACTCTATCTTCCATATTCAAAGTCAACGTTGGAGGCGACACTAAAATCCGCATCAGGGCCTTGAAAGACACAAGCCATGTGTTTGCGGCCCGAAGCGATGCTTGACGATAAGCAGTGGTTTCCGACATAAGCGTTTCCTTGAACATAGTACTACTCAGGCATCGTCTGAGATAAGAAAACTCTAAGGAGGCTTTACGAAACTTCTTCCCTCAATGAAGATGTCTTTCTGAAAAGAAACTTACGACATGGTTACGCTTTCGAGATCGTCGACAGACAAAAGCGGAACCGCGATCATCCATGAAGTACATGAAGGTCGGCACGGAACCCATTCAAATGGAATCACGATGTCGAGAAAAATCTTGAGGAAGCGGTGTCATACCCCAAAATTTGCCCTCCATACTCAAGAATTTCATACATCCGTTTTCGAAAGTTCTCGAGTTGATCGAGACAAACTCTCTCTAATCAACCCAAACTAGGGTTTGGTATCTCTCAAGTCAAGATGGATTTCCAACATCTCCAATGGCCCTCATGCTTCCTCATATGCTTCAAGATTCTCCATGTCAAGTTTCAAGCTTCTGAGTCAAGTTTCTCGGACGATTGCTCGGATGGTTTGAAAATCGGGTGTATTGGACAAAAGTCAACTATGGTCAACATACGGTCAAACTTCATAATTTTGGTCAACATCCTCATTTTGAAGTTACATTCATCATTTGATCAAGGGTTGATCATGATTCATCAAGAAAACTCAAGATTTGCCCAAAGTCAAACTTTCTAAATTAGGGTTTCAGATGAAAAGTCAAGCGAACTTTGGTGATCATAACTTTCTCATACTCTCAAATTTTCCACCACCTTTTTTGAAGGAAATTCAATTCTCTACAACTTCATGTCTCACAAGAATGTCAAAAAATGCTTCATTTGAGAGGTATATTTCAAAACATTACAGGTCATTTTCAAAGTCAACAAAAGTCAACTTTTGTTTTGAAGATATATTGAGCATAGTAACAAATTGAGATGAGACCAAAGACATTGGTTAGAGGACTCTTAGAGCTTTCAAAAGTCCAGAACACTCAAAATGTGGAAAATTGAGCAAGATACACTATTGAGAAGTTGGGCGATTTTGGAAGATTGCACAAAAGGACATTGGTCAAAATGCAAAATTTTCCAAATGGGCCTATAATCTTTTGATCGAAACTTGTTCATGACAATATTTTGACCTATAAATGCTTGGCCATGGCAATTTTCTATTTATTGATTTTATTTTGAATTTTAGAACATTTAATTCAAATTAAATTATATAAAATGAAAATCATATTTTTTTTTTTTCAAAGTGATTTTATATGTTCCTTGAAGTCCAAGATAGATATACTTGCCAAATTCGTGCTTGATCTTGCATTGAAGAAGAATCAAATTTTTCAAGAAAATTGATTTTATTTGAAAAATATTGAATGCTCCAATCAAATCTTTTCCATTCCTTTTTCCTTCAATCCTCTCTATAAATACAAGCATCATACCTTGACAAACCACGAAACCCTAGCCCTACTAACCCTTATTTTGCCAAAATTTTCCATAAAGTTGCAATTTTTCGATTTCAATTTCCGGCCAAATTCAAGGTGTTTTGAGCATTCAATCTTGCTCGGAGGTTTCAACAAGCAAAAGCATAAGCTCGCTTGAAGCCAGGCGCGGGAACTCGATCCTAAGCTGCTCCAATTTGGTATATTTATGAAATTAATTTCATTATTCATGTGTTATTAATTCTTTTGTGTGTTTGTTTTGTTTCGGGACATTCATTAGAGTGCATTTGATACTTTACATGCAAGCGTACCGTGAAATCATCCATTGCCATTGTTAGGGTTCGAAGAATTTTGTTTGAATCGAACGGGTTAATACGAGGGCATTTTAAGGCGAATAGCACCATTGGATTCGTAGGGTCCGGTTTAGGGGGTATCCTTTTGCTCTTTTAAATTTCGTGTTTTCGGGTTTGATCGCCGGAACCATCGGAGGCGGCCGGGCTAGGGCTCGGCGTCGTGAAATGTGGCCGTGAGGAAGGCGCGTGGCGAGCAGCGTTCGATTAAGCTCATTCATAAGTCAAAGGACCTGCCGGTGGCGTGTTTTGACCTCACAGTGCGGCGTGTGTGCTCTTGATCCGTTTTCATTCCATAACACGGATGACATATGGGCGTGGTGGTTAGAGTGGTTCCTGTTCCAGATACTCACATGTCCTGATGATCCTCCGTATTGGTTTTACCTTTCTTTCCCAAACTTCAATTTCTCAATATTTTCATATTTTCTATTTATTTAATATTTGCATGCTATTTTAATTATTTTCATGATTTTATTACGCATTAAAAATTACCAAAAACATTTTTCTTTTTACATTATTTTCTAAAACCTTTATTTAATTTAATAAATTAAAAATATAATTTTGCATGCATATTTATTTTATTTTATTTTAGCATTTAAATCATTATAAATTGCATTTTAATTATTAAATCTTTTCAAAATCCCAAAAATTATTTTAACGTATTTATCTTATTTCCGGCATATATTAATTTTCTCATATTAAAATTGCATTTTCTAACATTTTCCTCTTATTCATTCACCTCGTATTTTAGATTTCTCATTCTTTCACGGGTTGTTCCAATTCAGACGTTTCTTCTGTTTTTTCTATTTTTCCCAATAATGTAATTGCTCATAGGTTGTAATAGTTTAATTTAGGACTTTTACTTTCCGCTCCTAATTATGTATACCTTTAAGCCATGTAATAAGCGTAGATTACACTTTCCGCGCTTCATTCAGCTTTTTACTAGCACCCTATAAATTGTTAGTAACTAGGCGTGTATGGCAAGATAATAATTGGACATAGCTCACACTAATCTTCAAGATAAAATATAAAAATCAACACACTTCTTTCACCGCTTAGGGTAATTCTCTCTGATGCCTTTCGATTTCAAATGGTCATGTCCCTCGAGCGTGAGGTATTCTAACAGTTGCCTTCAAACAAATCATCATAGTCCCTTGATACAAAGATCATAAGACCCACGATGTAGCCTCCGAATACATGATCTTGACCCTCGTTGTCGCCTACGAAAATGATGATAGTCCTTGAATGTGCTAGGATACTTCCTAGATTGCCTTATGACCATCCGTGTCCCGCCAGAATGTCCGCTTACATCCAGCGAATGGAGCTACCTACTAACTAATGGTATGGCTAGCGCTATTCTAAAGGAATGTAAATCTGACAAAAAGCGACCAATTAAAGGTGGGTAAATAAGTCTTTTAGTTGCTTGCTCATCAAATGCTTTTCACACCACACACTTTTTCAAAGTTCAAATTCTCTTTCAAAACAAAAACATTTCGAACACTTTGTATACACTCCTACATGAGTCATTACAAAGTCAAAGCGAAATACCTTTTTCAAAACATCTTTGTCAAACACCACAGAAAGCAATTTTAAAGTGATCTAAGACTAAGGCCGTAGATAACTACGGATGGAAAAGTGCTAATACCTTCCCTTTTCATAACCATTCTCCCGAACTCGAGAATCTAACGAAGGTCTTTTACATTACTTTTACCTTCCATAATTGGATAAAAATAAAAGTCGGTGGCGACTCTTGCTATCCACATTTGGATACAAAAATCCTACAAAGTCGAGTTCACCGTATCCAAATGGCGACTCTGACAGGGAAACACCGAAAGAGAAATTGCCTTAGGGATTTCTAGATAACTTTTATCGCTTTTGTTTGACTTGTATGCTTTATCTTTAAGGGTTGCTTGGGTATTATATTGTTGGGGATCTACACCCGGATCGGGTTTCCTTTTAGGTAAGTGGCATTAGATCATCGCGACCGCTGGGCGTATAACTACGCGGTCAACATGATGGCTACGTTAGCGTGACACTTTGGTTGCGATACTCTTCATTCCCAAGTTGAAGAAAGTATTTGGCTTCTGCGTGGTGTCATCGGCGCTAACTAAACTTTTAGAACCTTAATTGACCCATCTTGGCCATTAGAAGGTAGTGAGATGGCGGCTTTGAATGTAGACCGAGGTTGGTTGATACTCGATGCTACGCTCATTGAGATCGAACTTTTGGGACATTTCGATCGACCACTTGGCGTCGTGTTGAAATAGCGCCTAGAAAGATCGTGATGAGATTCCTAGAACGGTTACTATTATGGGGACGGGATGAACCAACTCAAACTTTTGGTGGGGTAATCACCTATACCTCATGAAACCTTAACCTAGGCTCATTGTGTGAATTGTTGTGTGTGCTAAACATGACATCATGACATCATTTGCATTGCATATCATTTCTAACTATTTCAAGGACCTAGGGATTTATCTTTGCTCTGTTTGTAGGGATTATGGCTTCGAAAGACTATCAGGAATCAACCGTGGGTATCCCTTCCGACTCAAAGAATTGGTTTGAAATTCCGACCATGCTCGGTTCATCAAAGACATGGTTATCTACTTGATTTGGTTATCTCCGGTTTTGAAGAAGATATGATGCATGTCTATTCATTCTTTGATCAGAAACACCATTGCTTTACATTTCCAGTTATCGGTTGGTTCCTACCTTGGAAGAGTTCTCAAGCTACTTGGGATACCTATTCTTGATCAAATGCCATTCATAGGTTTAGAAAAGGTTCCTAAGTTCGAAGACATGCATCCGCCTTACATCTTAGCGCTCGGACATTGAAGCCAATTGGGAAACTAGAAGTGGAGTTAAGGTTTACTTTCAAGTTCTTAATCAAGAAAGCGAGAATTCCTCAAAGTTATGAGTTTCCATGCATTTGAAAACATTGTGCCTTGCTAATTTATGGTTTGGTTCTATTCCTAACTTTCGGATCAATTCATAGATGTCAATGCCATCAAGTTGTTTCTTACCGATCCATGCCTACCTTACTTGGAGACATCCACATTCTCTCCACGCTTTCGTACTACTAAGAGAAAGGAACTCTCATGTGTTGTGTACGTTACTTTCAAGGTGGTTTATTTACGCACCTTCCTCCATCGGTTTGAAGAATGAACAAAGGTTGAGATGGTCTCGAAGATTGATGTCACTCTCATTCGGATATCCGTTGGAATCTTTTCTCTCAAAGGACTTCACCTATTCAGGCGTTGTGGAGAATTCCTAATGTACCATTACTTGGTATAAGGGAGTATTACCTTGACCCTTCCTTAGCTCTACGTCGGTTTGGTTTTGCTCGAGAGATGGTCCACATGATATGCTTCTCCAGAGATGTTGTGTTATTCTGATCACGATCTCGAATTGGCGAAGGTTTATACATGCTTGGGGCATGGTAAAGAAGGCGATACCAGACTTTGGGGCACCGAACTCCATTTTGGGAACCCCACTCCAGGTGCGAGCTCGAGCTCAAAACCTCGTGATGCCATTCACGCTGTTTACCGGTAATTATGGAACTTTTGTTGCTATAGGTGGCGTACCTATCTTTGTTCTCCATCTGACATGCCTCTTGATTTTGAAGACTTGAAGAGATCACGGATTCGACTAAAGAAGAGGATACCTTTGAAGCTCGGTGTTATGCAAGTGAGAAAAAGTGTTAGAGTTGACAAGCTACTTCCACGAGGCGAAACATCAGCGCCTATCGGCACCAGAGGAAGCATGTGGGGAGACTTAGAGCTTTAGGATGTTTATGTTTTCTTTTATTGCTTTGAACTATCTCTTGTACTTAAAAGAAAAAGAATAATGAGAAGTACTAATAAATGTTTGTTCATTGCTTGTTTAACAAATTTAAATCTCTTAGGTCCTTGAAAACATTGCATTGCATTCGCATAAACATTGCATAGCATAGCATTGCATCACGGTACATTGGAGATTGGTTTTCTCATTTGCTCGCTATTTATTTTAGCGATGGCTCTTGAGCAGAATGTCGAATCTCGGCTCGAATGCTCGGTTTGATGTTCACTGACTTGGTCAAGGAAAGAAGAGAAGAAGCTCATCAAGAAGAAGAAGGTTGTTGGTCTCCTCGACATGGGTAGGCGTTTCAAAGGGGTCCTAAAGTGGTCGTCCGTGTGAGCTCTCGAAGGAAGTGTCCATCTGGGGAGTACCAGGGTGATGAAGGTGAGCAGTGAGCCAAGAAAGGAGGAGGATCATTGATTATGGCCAGATACTCGGGAAGATGACAAGTACAAGCAACTTGAAGATCACTGAATCTTGTGGAAAACTGAAGATGTCCAGGTGAACTTTGATGATCGAGTCTTGTTCACGGTGTTGTGATTCCTCCCAGTTCAAAGTTCCTACTTTTGCTAAGTATGATGGCATGTCTTGCCTAAGCGCATTTGAAGTCCTATGTCGAGAAGATCAATCCCCCAGATGGCGAAAGTTGTGGATGCCTATTTTCGAAGAGTTTGTCAGGAACCAGGTTGGAATGGTCTTGTCGACTGAGAATGGCCAGTATCCGTGCTTGGGTGACTTGGTGATGCTTTCTCTGAGGCGATATGGTACAATCTTTGAATTGACACCCACTCGCATGCAACTACAAAGCATGTCATAGGTGTGACGAGAAGTTCAAGGGTATGCTCGAGTGGAGATCTAGCGGTGAGTTCACCACCCTTGTCGATAGGGAGTTGGTTGATATGTTTATGGGAACAACAGCGGGCCGTTTTGATCATCGATTGGAAATTCTTCATCCGGATTCACCGGCGATATTGAGGCGTGGCGAAGGTGGTATCAAGAGTGGGAAGATCGGTAGAGTCGTCTTGAATCTTTGCGAAGAGATCTTTTGGTGGTAAGAAAGAAGCCAATCTTGTGTATGGTCGGAAAAGCAAGGCGAGTCGGTCGCTCAATGGGGGCGGTTGTGATCTCGATCCTACATCGGCACTGACCTCGGCGAGACAGCGTAGCGAGCGCCCGCGAGGCGGTTCTGAAGATCGACATGCCTTTGTCATGACCTTGCAACACATGTTGAGCGGTGATTACCTTGGGGATCCTCCCGGAATGTCAACACTTCCTCTCAAAATACAATCCTAATGCTAAGTGTGCTTACCATTCCAATAGCCACGGACATGCGATGATTGTTGGGCTCACGAAGAACAAGATTCGAGATATGATTGAAGCTAAGCGGTTGAGTTTGATCCTCACTGTTGAGACTCGAATGTGATCAGCCGCCTATGCTAACCATGATGAAGGTTCCATCTTGTTGGTGATGATACTTATGTTTTCAACATAGATGACTTGACCATTCCTCGATGTTGTTAAGAAGAATTTGTTGCAAGCGGTGTCGATCCGGGATGCCCGGAGAATTGTCGTTGGTGCCCGTCTGCACGATGGTTGTGCTTGGTTGAGAAGGCGTGTTGGTGCATGATGGATAGTGAGATACTATTTACGAAACCACACGTGCGGAAGTGTGAAGAAATGTCTAAGTTGAAGATTGACAATGCAAAGCAGCTGTACCATCTGTGTGGGATACCTTGGGGCAGCCAGTGGAAAATATGATTACATGGTGAAGTACACATTGCGATAGTTACAAGATTCCTATTGAAGATGTTAAAAGCGGGGATGGGGTGATGATTTCCACGAAGACTATCGATGTTAACCTGATAAAGTTTCTCTGCGATCACGTGCCGGTGGCACCTCTCATTATCACTTCTCAAGACCCGTTCCATATTCCTCGACAAGGCTATCCCTTGGAACTATGGGTGATGTTTACTATCATGGCGTCAAGCAAGACCTCGACCATTGAAGATCTTCTTCTTGAAGTCTACTATTCGACATTGACAATCACGGGATCGAGTAAGGTGACGAGCAGGAAGGTATTCTCTCGAGATCTCTCCTCAAAAACCTTTGCGACTCCATTTCGCATTCCATTCTCGACCAATATCCGACTAGAGGAAAGAACCGGTGACTCGTCACTGCTCGACCGGAAGTACCAAGGAGTTCTTGAAGACCTCAAACAAGAAATGGAGGAAATTAGAAGATTATCAAGAAGAGTGACTACAATGTTGTGGAGCAGTTGGGGCGAGACTCGGTCCAGATCTCCATACTTGCTCTGCTCTTGTGCTCAGGGCTCATGCTAATGCCTTGGTGAAGTTTGAAGAATGCTCATGTGCCGCGAACCTACTCTTGATCGATTCAGTTTGTATTGCTAGCTTACGGCGCAACAACGACTAGGCTTCTCGATCTTGATTTGACTCTTAGGAAAGAAACCAACAAAGCCTTGCACATCTACGTTGAATGCAAGGGCACTACCTATCTCATGTTTTGGTGGATCGGTTACGCTTTGAATATCCTTCAGAACTTTTGATCGACTTGATGTCGAAGGTTGGTTACGAGACCCGGTGACATTATCGTGAGAGCTTTTGATGGTTCTAAGCCGCGATGCTTGGAAACTCACTCTGCTGTTAAAGTCGGTTCCCGGACTTTTGATTCTTTCTTTGTCATGGACATCCGTCCACTTACTCTTACTACTTGGGCCCTTGGATACATGGGGCGGTATTATTACCTCACCTTGCCGAGGTGAAATACCGGTGAAGGAAGGTTGTTCTGATTATGTGGTGAAGAAGAGTATATGGTCGATCATCTACGTCATTCCGTATCTCGAGATGGAAGGTGAATTCTTGAGACTCCATCGAAGCTTTTGAAACAATACCCAGTCGTGCTGTTGACTCTCCTGTCACTCTGAAGTTACTCAAGTTCCGCCTAGGATGGCCTCGTTGAAAGATGCTCAAGCTCTTGTTGAACAAGGAGGTAGTCTATTTGGGGTCAGCTCACGATCTTCCTTCAAATCGACAAGGCTGGTTTAGGCTTCACCATCGAGGTCGAGAAGATGATACGCATGACGTCGTGACGACTTCCTTTCCGCATCGGCGGAGTGGAATCCATGCTATAGAAGGCGGCGACAACGACTTGACATCGTGATGGATCTTCCGACTCGGATCATGGGCTCGGCAATTGGAAGGCGAAGGCGTCATACCAATCTCCTTTAGCAGGAGTAATTGCTCTTGTTTTGTTTTGCTTTTCGTATTTCTTTATGTTTTGAACAATAAACTTTGAAAGCCTAGTGCCTTGCGGGCATCATGGCTCGTTCACGAGGTTATTATCATCGTTTCGTATTTTCATTCAATAAATCGTTGGACTTTTGCATTCAATGTTTGTTTTCTTTCTTTTACTTTATCACCCTCAAAAGCTATGTTTCTTACACACACGTGATACAACTGCGGAATCACTCAGAATCTAGTTAATATGACTATGCTAGTGCTAAATATGACTTGATAATCCGATCTACCAAGCGAGGCGAAAGTGAGGAAGATTGTGAAGTGCCGGAGAACTTGCGGGGCCCTTTCTGAAGAAGCGAGTTATCTGACCACGAAGAAGCAAGTTGAGGTTGTGAATTTAGGTCTTGTGAAGAGCAGAAGAGATCAAGATAGGAGGCGGGTCTTGAGAGCAGTGTTAAAGAAAGGTTGGTTTAGATGCTACGAGACTATATTGAGGTTTTGCTTTAAATACGAAGACATGCAGTTTGACATTGATATTGTGGTACAGATTCTTGAGCAAAGAAGGTTTTCTCGGTGAAGCAGAAGGTTCGTCGCATGCGTCACGAGATGTCGGGAAAATCAAGCCGAAGTTATGAAGCGGTTCAATCTGGTTTCTTAGTTGTTACTTCTTATCGATGGGTTTGCAAATGGTACCGTGCCTAGAAGGATGGTAAAATCGAATGTGTGTGGATTCTGAGAGATACGAACAAAGCGAGTCAGAAAGATGATTTCCCACTTCCTCGTATTGATGTTTTGGTTGACATACCGCTCGTATAGGTTTTCTCCTTCATGGATGGTTTCTCCGGTTACAATCGGATCAAAATGGCTCCGAAGACATGGAAGACTACTTTTGTTACGGTGGGGCACTTTCTGCTACAAGGTTATGCCGTTGGATGAGAAACGCAGCCACTATCAGCGTGCTATGGTGACATTATTTCATGACATGATTCATCACGAGATAGAGGTCGTCGGCGACATGATAGCTCGATCCGCGGTGAAGAAGAACATCTTGATCATTTGCGAAACTGTTTGATAGGTTGAAGAAGTCTGGGGGAGACTTAATCACAAGTGCACCTTTGGGTCGGATCGGAAAACTCCTAGGGTTTGTAGTCGATGGAAGAGGTATTGAGGTTGACCACCTTGAGGTTAAAGCCATTCAGAGATGCGACTCCCTTGCAGGAAAGGAAGTCGAGAGGTTTCTTGGGCGATTGAACTACATTGCGATTCATTGCACACTAGCTACTTGTGAGGCGATCTTGAAGTTACTTAAGAAAGATCAAGTAGTGGAATGGAGCGGCGATTGCGGATCGCTTTTGACAAAATCGAGGAGTACCTCTGAATCCTCCATCACAGTGCCACCTACGAAGGAAGACCTCTTATCATGTACTTGGCGGTTAGAGAACTCAATGGGGTGTGTGTTGGGGCAACATGGCGAGTCAGTCGAAAAAGAGCATAATATACTACCTTAGCAAAAGTTTACCGTTGTGAAACAAGATACTCATGACTCGAGAAAACTTGCAACGCTTTGGCTTGGCGCTCCTTAAACTAAGGCGGTATATGTTGACTCACACTACCTTGTTGATTTCCAAGATGGATCAGATAAAATACATCTTTGAGAACCATTCTCTCGGGAAGAATAAAGATGGCAAATGATCTTGACCGTATGACATCGGTACACTTCTCGAAAGCGATCAAAGGAAGTGTAGTAGGCGATCATTTGGCTCATCAAGCCGTAGATGACTATCGATCTATCGGTTAATTTCGGATGAAGATGTTTTACTAGTTACATTGCGAAGAACCGGGCCGAGACGAAGGACACGAACAAGGATCCGATGGACCATGGTCTTGATGGAGCCTCAAGCGCGCTGGCAATGGCATTGGCGCCATCATTACATCCCTACCGTGGACACGCCTTTCACGCCGGATTATGTTTGGTTGCACTAACAACATGGCGAATCTGAGCGTGCATCATGGGTCTTAAAGCTGCTATTGACTTAGAATCAAGTTCTTACAAGTGTATGGAGACTCGGCTTTGGTGATCGGTCAGTTAAGGCGAGTGGGATCTGAGGCATCCGAATCTCATTCGTATCGAGCATGTTCAGTTTGATCCCTACTTGAAGAGTTACTTTGATCATTTCCACGAGAATCGGTTAGGCGGGCGCATTGGCTCTTATCGTCTATGTTCAGTCGGATGGGACAACGAGGCTCCCCGGATCATCATTGAGAGATTCGACAGAACCGGTATTGTTGTGAGCTTGTCACGGAAGAAACCTTGGTATAGCGTGAAGAGGTATCTTGAGACTCGAGGAATATCCATGAGGGCATCATCGATGATAAAGTTCATGAGAAGATTGGCATCCAAATTCTTCTCGACAGCGACATCTTATACAAGCGCCACCGACTTGTGCTTACTCCATTGTGTGACGAGAAAACATAATGCGTATCATGGAAGAGTTACGAGGCGAATTTGGTACCCCTCCGGTGGACACACCATGGCTAAGAAGATTTTGAGAGCGGGTTACTATTGGTCCTGGAAGGCGATTGTCACCGTATGCTCGATCTTGTCACAGTGCGGTTATCGGAGCAAAGTACGTACCTCGATTACTCTGAATGTTTTAACTTCTCCTTGGCCTTTTGCAATGTGGGGCATTGACATGATCGGAGAAATCAAGCCCGCGACTTCCATGGACATCGTTTCATCCTTGTTGATTACTTTACCAAGTGGGTAGAAGCGACCTCGTATGCATCTGTTACCAAGAATGTTGTGGCTCGATTTATCAAGCATAATCTTATCATCGATATGGCACTCCGAAAGGATTATCACGAGATAACGGTTCCAATCTCAACAACAAGATGATCTTAGAACTCTTGCGGGTTCAAGATCAAGCATCACAATTCATCTCCTTATCGGCCTAAGATGAATGGCGGGTGGAAGCCTATAAGAACATTAAGAAGATTATCGAGATGGCGGTGACTTACAAAGATTGGCATGAGATGTTACCATTTGCTCTTCATGGTTATCGCCTTCTGACAACATCAGCCGAGGTGACCCCTCTCTCTTGTATCACGGTATGGGAAGCCGTCTTACCCATCGGTTGATACCTCTCGAGAGTCCTCGGGAGGCGAGTTAGGCGAAGGCGATTGGGTTCGAACTGCTTGACCCGGATCAACTTGATCGATGAGAAGCGACTCGCGTCCATGCGTGGGCAGTTATCGAGCGAATGATCGAGCATTTAACAAGAAGGTCGAGGCAAGTCTACCAAGTCGGTGATCTAGTAGTCAGCGCATCATTCTTCCTGAGGTGATCGAGGGCAATGGACTCCCACATGAGGGACCGTTTGTAGTCAAGACGATATTTTAAGTGGACTATGATACTTAGCACCATGGATGGTGAAGACTTCCCACCACAATGAGCGAGACATAGTCAAAAAATACTACATAAAAAGACCCGCTAGGTCGGCAACCTAGGCAAAATAAGGGCATCTGGCGAACCAAAGGTTCGGGCAAAAATTAAGGATATATACAAAACATGTACACCGTGAGTCGAAAACACGAAAAGCGGCTTGGGCAAAAAGTATCGGTGGGCTGAAACTTAGAAAGGCGGTCTAGGCAAAGTTAGGGATTTAAGCGTGCGACTATGTCTCTTCGGATCACTGCTTCGGACTCTATCGGCATTCAAGATTCAAATGGCGAAGATCGGTCCACTCACTCTCTTGTGACAAGGAGATGAGATAGTTGAAATATATGATACTAGCATAGTTGGAACTTAACGAGATTGTTTCCGCATAGCTTTTACCTTTCTTGTGTACAAACAACTTGGCGTCATACCTTTCAAATGAGCGATTTCTTTCTCTTTACAATTTTTGTTGTTGTCGTTTGCAATAAGTCCAACGTTTGTTTTGAATGACTATACGCGTTTGACAATAAGAATCTAATCACAAACATCGAAATGAACAAAAGTACTTACTACGGGTTCGAATTGGGTTGACGGCGAAAGTCAACAAATAGTTCCCAGGCATAAAGTGTCCTCACAACACACTTCCCTAGCGGAGTATATGTTAATCCTGGCGGTGATTCCACTAGAACAACGTTACATCGATCTCAGCGGTAACACTTCATTCCGCGGATATTTCAATCCTCCCCTTCTCGTGATGTAGGACCCGAAGACTTGAGTCGGATAGTGCATCGGAGGAAACATACACCTTTATTTCCCGGCCCGAGATTACAACGGACTCGGACTCTTCTAGCCGGTCTCTCGGCAACCATCAAATACCTCCGTGAGATCTACGGAATCCCAGTGAGCATCTCTAAATTTCCTCAGCAGGATCTCATACAAAGGTCCCCGACGGATCGCCTCCCGGACTCTCCTCGGCGGGGTATGGGATCTCCGACAACGAGTTTCTCAATCTACCTTCCTCGACAATATCTAAGCCCGAGACTTGGTCGAGATAGTGCATGGAGGAATCTGGATATCTTTCTTCTCCTTGGCGGGGTTCTCACCTCAATTCCCCAGCGGAAGTCGAAATCTTCAAGCAGATATCAGCTTCTTGAAGATGGATATGTTTTGAAATATCACAACATCATCATTCATACATTACTCATAGAAGTCATAAATTCATGCATATGTCATTCATATACAACTGTCGTGCATCATACTTTGCATAAAACTAGAATATTCTATCAAAGTTTCTCTTGTTTTCTCAAAATAGGTATGATCACTTTTGGCCTTAAGCAGTCGAGATTAAGCCCGAGCCGGCGGAAAACTATCGAAAGATCGCCCTAAGCAGGTCGAGTTAAGCCCGAGCCGGTGGGAAAACTATCGAAAGACGCGCCGAACGGTCGAGTTAAGCCCGAGCAAGCGGAAAACTATCAGAAAGACCACCTCGGTTATCCTCGATGCGAGCAATGGATCAACACCGATGCACTGAGCGGGGAAGCTATCCACATTTTGCCATTACAATCTCCTCGAGTAATCGGCACGAGATTTATTACGATTCCTTATTATCAGCAATGACTACAGTCTGGCGTGCGACTCGGTTGCCTTGGATGGCATCTTAAGCCCATCTCAGACTATTTGTCAACATCTCTTCACTTTCAGAATCTGCATATATGGTTAAAAATCAATACGGACCAATAACTTCATTCAAAGGTGAGCACAAAGTCTAACATCGACTCCTCCGGATGGCATCTTAAGCCATCTCTCTCCTTCGAGGCGTCTCAGTCAGCGTGCGACTCTCCCGCATCGACCTTTCCGGATGGCGTCTTAAGCCCATCTCGTCAGCTCTCATATTCAACCTCGAGTCTAGCGTGCGACTCGTTCCCCGAAAGTCTCCAACTTCTCCAAATGGCATCATAAGCCCATTCCGCATCATCCACCAGCGGTGTGCAAATTTTCGGTGTACTCGGTGTTCGATCATCTTCTACCTCCGGGCCCGAAAGACAAGCATGTCAATCTAACCCTCGTACAAGAAGATTGAGCAGGGGCAGTGTCATACCCCAAAATTTGCCCTCCATCTACTCGAAAGATTTCATACATCCATACTCGAAATTCCTCGAGTTGATCGGACAAACTCTCTCCTGAACAATCAACCCAAACTAGGGTTTGGTATCTCTCAAGTCAAGATGGATTCCAACATCTCCAATGGCCCTCATGCTTCCTCATATGCTTCAAAGATTCTCCATGTCAAGTTTCAAGCTTCCTGAGTCAAGTTCCTCGACGATTGCTCGGATGGTTGAAAATCGGGTGTATTGGACAAAAAGTCAACTATGGTCAACATACAGTCAAACTTCATAATTTTGGTCAACATCCTCATTTGAAGTTACATTCATCATTTGATCAAGTTGATCATGATTCATCAAGAAAACTCAAGATTTGCCCAAAATTCAAACTTTCTAAATTAGGGTTTCTAGATGAAAAGTCAATGAACTTTGTTGATCATAACTTTCTCATACTTTCTCGAAATTTTCCACCACCTCTTGTTTTGAAGAAATTCAATTCTCACAACTTCATGTCTCACAAGAATGTCCAAAAATGCTTCATTTGAGAGGTATAGCTCGAGGTTTTCAAAGTCAACAAAAGTCAACTTTTGTTTTGAAGATATATTGAGCATGGTAACTCCAAATGAGATGAGACCAAAGACATTGGTTAGAGGACTCTTAGAGCTTTCCAAAAGTCCAAGAACACTCAAAAATGTGGAAAATTGAGCAAGATACACTATTCGAAGTTGGCGATTTTGAATGATTACAAAAAGGACATTTTGGTCAAAATGCAAAATTTTCCAAATGGGCCTATAATCTTTTGATCAAACTTGTTCATGACAATATTTTTGACCTATAAATGCTTGGCCATGGCAATTTTCTATTTTATTGATTTTATTTTGAATTTTAGAACATTTAATTCAAAATTAAATTATATAAAATATGAAAATCATATTTTTCAAAAGGTGATTTTATATGTTCCTTGAAGTCCAAGATAGCCCAATATACTTGCCAAATTCGTGCTTGATCTTGCATTGAAGAAGAAATCAAATTTTTCAAGAAAATTGATTTTATTTGAAAAATATTGAATGCTCAAATCAAATCTTTTCCATTCCTTTTTCCCTTGATCCTCTATAAATACCAAGCATCATGGCATGAACCACACGAAACCCTAGCCCTTGCACTAACCCTTATTTTGCCAAAATTTTCCATAAAGTTGCAATTTTGATTTCAATTTCCGGCCAAATTCAAGGTGTTTTGAGCATTCAATCTTGCTCGGGAGGTTTCAACAAGCAAAAGCATAGCTCACTTGAAGCAGGCGCTTGAACTCGATCCTAAGCTGCTCCAATTTGGTATATTTATGAAATTGATTTCATTATTCATGTGTTAATGCTTTTTGTGTGTTTGTTTATGTTCGGGACATTCATTAGAGTGCATTTGATACTTTACATACAACATACGAAATCATCCATTGCCATTGTTAGGGTTGAAGAATTGTTTGAATCGAACCGGATTATCTGAGGCATTTCGGGCAAACCAATAGCACCATTGGATTCGTAGGGTCGGTTTAGGGGGTAGGGTATCCTTTTGCTCTTTAAATTTCGTGTTTTGCGGGTTTGATCATCGTGGCCATCGGAGAAGGCGGCCGGACTAGGGCTCGGCGTCGTTGAATGTGGCCGGCGAGGAAGGTGGCGTGGCGGAAAGAGCAGCGTTCGATTCGCTCATTCATAAGTCAAAGGACCCCACCGGTGTGTGTTTTGACCTCCCATTGCTGACGTGTGTGCTCTTGATCCCGTTTTCATTCCATAACACGGATGACATTTGGCGTGGTGGTTAAGTCGTTCCTGTTCAAGATACTCTCACATGTCCCTGTTCGATCCTCAGTATTGGTTTTACCTTTCTTTTCCCAAACTTCAATTTTCTCAATATTTTCATATTTTCTATTTATTTAATATTTGCATTCTATTTTAATTATTTTCATGATTTTATTACGCATTAAAAATTACCAAAAACATTTTTTTTTTTTACATTATTTTCTAAAAACCTTTATTTAATTTAATAAATTAAAAATATAATTTTGCATGCATATTTATTTTATTTTATTTTGCATTTAAATCATTATAAATTGCATTTTAATTATTAAATCTTTTCAAAAATCCCAAAAATTATTTTAACGTATTTACCTTATTTCCAGCATATTAATTTTCTCATATTAAAATCATTTTCTAACATTTTCCTCTTATTCAATTCACCTCGTATTTAGATTTCTCATTCTTTCACGGTTGTTCCAATTCGACGTTTCTTCCGTTTTTCTATTTTTTCAATAATGTAATTGCTCATGGGTTGTAATAGTTTAATTTAGGACTTTTACTTTCCTCTAATTATGTATCGCAAAGCCATGTAATAGCGTGATTTACCTTTCGCTTTACATTCCGCATTTTACTTTCCGCACCTATAAGCTGTTAGTAACTAGGTGTATGGCAAGATAATAATTGGACATAGCTCACACTAATCTTCAAGATAAAATATAAAATCAACACACTTCTTTCCACGCACCTTAGGGTAATTCTCTCTCGATGCCTTTCGATTTCAAAATGGTCATGTCCCTCGAGCGTAGAGGTATTCTATGCCGTTGCCTTCAAACAAATCATCATAGTCCCTTGATACAAAGATCATAAGACCCACGATGTCGCCTCCGAATACATGATCTTGACCCTCGATTGTCGCCTCTGAAAATGATGATAGTCCTTGAATGTGCTAGGATACTTCCTGAGTTGCCTTCTATGACCATCCGATGTCCCTTGAATGTCCCTTTACATCCAGAATGGAGCTACCTACTAACTAATGGTATGGCTGGCTATTCTAAAGGAATGTAAAGTACAACAAAAGCGACCAATTACGAGTGGGTAAATAAGTCTCTTAGTTGCTTGCTCTATCGAATGCTTTTCACACCACACACTTTTTCAAAGTTCAAATTCTCTTTCAAAAACAAAAACATTTCCGAACACTTTGTATACACTCCTACATGAGTCATTACAAAGTCAAAGCGAAATGCCTTTTTTTCAAAACATCTTTGTCAAACACCTGAAAGCAATTTTAAAAGTGATCTAGGCAACTAAGAGCCCGTAGATAACTACGGATGGAAAGGGTGCTAATACCTTCCCTTTTCATAACCATTCTCGAACTCGAGAATCTAACGGTCTTTTTTACTTTTACCTTCCCTTAATTGGATAAAAATAAAAGTCGGTGGCGACTCTTGCTATCCGCACATTTGGATACAAAAATCCTACAAAGTCGGTTCAAGTATCACACGGTACTATTGGATAACGATGGAATCGATTCTTTGTAAACACGTCGAAAGATGTCACAAGTGCGGATCTGTGAGATAAGATCCATGTCTGCCAACTTTACTCAACGTTCTCTCTTCTCGTGGCCTTTCTCCATGTGGGGCATTGACATGATTGGGATGATCGAACCAAAGCGTCCAGCGGACATCGTTTCATTCTAGTGGCTATTGATTACTTCACCAAATGGGTCGAGCCATCTTACGCCAGCGTTACGGGACAAGTGGTTGTGAGGTTCATCAAGAACAACCTCATTTGCCGATATGGGTTCCAAGCAAGATCATTACGGACAATGGATCAAACTTGAACAACAAAATGATGAAAGAAGCGTGTGAGAATTCAAGATCGAGCATCATAACTCATCTCCTTAGGCCAAAGATGAGCAGGCGCCGTTGAAGCGCCAACAAAACATCAAAAGATTGTCGGAAGATGGTCATCACCTACAAAGGCGGCACGAAATCGCCATTTGCTGCATGGGTATCGTACCTCGATCGCACTTCAATAAGGGACTCCCTTTTCTTTAGTATCGGGCATGGGCAGTGCTCCCGTAGAAGTTGAGATCCGTCAATGAGAATTCTCATGGAAACAAAACTATCGAGGTGAATGGTGTCAAAGCGGTCGATCAATGAACAATTGAAGAAAAGCGCTGACCGCTCTGTGTCATGGGCAACTATATCAAGAAGGATGAAGAAAGCGTTAACAAAAGGTCCGACCTCGTGAATTAGGCGACCTCGTGCAAAAAGATTCTATCTTTTCAACGATTCTAGGCAAGTGGACTCCTAATTATGAAGGCCCATACATCGTCAAAGAAGCTTTTACGGCGGTGCTATGACTCTCCAACCATGGGCGGTGATGAACTCCCGCATCACGTGAATCTTGATGCGGTCAAGAAATACTTTGTCTAAAAATAAAATAAAAGAACAGCTCGGTAAGTCGAAAACCGAGCAGGCGGCTTAGGCAAAAAGCGTCTCGGTGGATTGAAAACACGAAAAGCGATCGAGGCAAAATTAGAGACAATAAGCGAAATTATCGATAGATTGAAAACACGAAAAGCAATCTAGGCAAAAATAGGGATACAAAAATGACAAAATAGCGCAATCGGTCCGTACTTACGTCAATCGAAGAATCTTCGTCAACGGATCTTGATCAAATCTTACGAAGCAACAAACGGTTTGGAATTCAAAATTATTAGGGATAATAGTGGTTATTTGCTTTCAATGTAGCCTTTTCCTAATAAATTATCATTTCAACTTTTGTAAATAACTCATGGGATCACGCCTTTGGCTGATTACCATTCTATCAATAAATTTGAGCTTTGTGCCTTTTGTTTGCAATTCCTAGTTTATTACATTTTGCAAAATAACGCTTTTATTGTGAAAATCACTTTTTGAAACTAAAGCGGTTTTAAATGAATTTTTACTTCAAATTTTGAAACAAAAGCGAAATTTTCTTTGAACTATGAATCGGAAATAACTTGAGTTTTCTACAGTGTTTCAATCTCAGAAGGATAGAATGGCTGCTACAAAGTCTTTCCTCGTGAGAAATCATCAAAGGATGGTATTCTTATCCAAAAAGAATTCCCAACAAAGTTGCCAATGAAATGCCTTTCTCAGTTTAAAGCATGCAACTCGGATCCTTCATCGACAACGTCTACACCATTCTTTGCGGATATTGCTAAGTATTTGTTCGAGCGTGGCGTGGTCCTTTTCCCAAATGCCTCTTTAGTATTCATCAAGTATTGTTAGCATGCATATAACATTCATGACATTCATACATAATAGCATCATTTTGCATTTTGCATTCCTCAAAATGTATGCTTCCATATCCTTGGTTTAAATCACGCTTATTCATGTAGGTTTGATCATATCGATGGATTATCCCAAAGCGAAATACATCTTTTTCTCTCTCTGTTCCCCAGTGAGATCATTCCTCATCGGGAACAAAGTCTTGATTAACTTTTCTTTCGGTTCATTCTGGATAGAACCACATCTATAATCGACAAAGCGATAAGCAATAGCCTCATCATTTGAGCGCTTATTTCTTTTCATTCTTAAACTTGTCATGAAAGTTTGTTCTTCTCAACAAAGTCAAATCCGACCGTCGAGAAATTCCCAGTTTGTCTTTACTGTTTAAAAGAAAACTTGTGTCTTAGATCAAAATGCGCGTTTTCTCAAAGAGATCCTCGGCAAGATTTTATTCAAGAAAGTAGAAACTCATTTGAGTTATTTCTTTCAACATCTATTATTCACAAGGTGAATACCCGGTAATATATCTCAAAGATTTACCTTGTTATAGTTATCACTTTGCTAATAATTGGTAATATCTTCAAAATTCATTGAGATCTGTTTCCATCATTTATGCGATATCACAAAGTGAATACTCGAACAAAATTTCTTAAAAGATTTACCTTGTTATAATTATCACATTCGATAATTGGTAATATCTTTATACTTTATTACCATAAACTATCACAAGGCGATACTTGGTAATATCATCTTTACTTACCTTAAACATTGTCATAAAATGTGGAAGGTAATCCCTTTGTTTCTCAAGCGAAGCGGATATTCACATGTTTTGTGAATCTCTTTTCCCAATGAGACATCTTGTTTCCCAACAAGCAGGATCCTCTTTTCTTGAAGCGGATCGAGTCATCCTCACAAAATTTTTCCCACCATGTCATTTCTTTGATATCATCTGGGTAAAACTTTTACAATCATTTTGCATCATCCGCATTTTTGGTATCTTAAGTCCAAATTTTGCGTATTCTGATATTTAAGTCTCTTTACACCTATCAAAACAAATATATTCACCTTCATCTTTCAGGTTAAAGAAACTTAAATAGGGGCATCTGTCATACCCCAATTTTTGACCTAATATACCACCTTACATTTGCATCATTGCATCACTAATGATTCGAACGGCATTAATGGTGTAGCATTCACAGGTCAAAATTAGGGTTTCATCAGATTTTCATCTGATTCAAGAAGCAACCAATTAGGGTTAGAGTTTTATTCACCTCTTTTGATCTATCTTGATCAAATCATCAACCTCTGATCATCAGATATCCATCTTTTCTCACTGATCAATTAAGGATCGACCAATTAGGGTTTTGATCGAGCATGAGTATTCTCGACTTTTGAACAATGAATGACTTTTACGGCTGAGATTGGTCATTATATCTTAGATACAACATCTTGACCTAATTTACGGATTCAAAACATCCCGAGTTCAGACTTCATCGATCGATTTGAAACATCTGATGAAAATTCATCTGCACAGAAAAGTCAAACCTTGACTTTTGGTCAAAATTTTCAAAACAAAACTTTTTCCATCATCAAAATACTTTAAATGATCCATCATGATCATAAAAAATCAAAGAATTTGGAAAAGTCAACAAAAAAGTCAAAAGTTCCAACACTTAGAAAAATTTCTAAGTGTTAAAATTTTGTATTTTTTCCAAACTTCATGGCATTTTTTCACATAGTTCCACTTTGATTTGGAAAAAACTAAAAACATGAAAGTTTTAGCTCTTGAAACAAGCTTTCCAAAATTTCCAAGAACTCTCAAATCCATGGAGTCTAGCTATATGTTTGAAATTGAAACATAAGGCTCCATGAACATGATTTTCAAAGTTCAAAACTTCAAATTATAGGTCATTTTGTGATTTCTTCATCTAGAAGCAATGCCACCTTGCCAAATGGAGTTTAGAGCTGATAAATATCAGCTAGAGATAATTGAGAGGAGATAAGATCAAATTGAGATTTTTACACATGGTTAAAAAAGGAAGCTTCCTTTTCCTTTTGCAAAAGTCTTTCTTGCCGCTTTAAAATGACTTCAATTACAATGTCATGTACTTGTGCCTAATTGTTCAGAACTTTTGACCTATAAATAGAGTTCATGTTGGCCATTTGAATCCACACCAAAGCCATGCAAATACATGCTTTCCTTCCACTTACTCAAAATCCATAAATCATAGTTCCATTTGTCAAAACTTGCAATTTTGAAATTTAGTGAATACTATGATGAACTTTGGTGTCAAACACATTTCATAATCAATATCAAACTTGTCTAAAACATAAAAGCAACATGAACTAAGCCAAAACTCAGAATTACATGTCATGCTTTTCAAACTTGAACAAACTGCCTTAGGATTCGAATTCTTGGTTAGGGTTGATTAACTTGTGTTCAACATCAAACATCATCCATGAACATCATAGGGATGGCGTAGATCCATTACAACAATGTAACAACTTTAACATAAAATCGAGCTTCCATTTTCAGTTGATGCGGTGGACTTGGTGGAGTGATTCAAAGTGATTGAAGCAAGCGGACCATTCCTACACCCACAACATCCGTTGAAGCTCGAATAATCATCAAATCCATTTTGGAAACACTCCAACATCATCTTCGATCTCAACTTGAACAGGTGAGAACTCAAACTTCAATATCATGATTCCTTGCATTTAATTGAAAAAACGCTTGGCCAATTGTTTTCCGCACTCATCACGATCCTTAGCCCTCAAACAATTTGAAAAATCATCAACTACACATCATTTCAATTAGAAATTACAGTTCTAGGGTTCTTCGTGATTTCCAGAAATTCAATCGTGTTAGACCAAAAATAAATGCAATTAACATCTACCATCGTGTTCCTTGTGAAAAATCGAGCAACTTTCATGTTTACTTCATCCAATTCCATCAAGAAACAAGGATTCTAGCATGGATTGAAGAATCTGAGAATCAAAGATGAAGAACAGGGCTTGGCGTGTTCTTGAGTTTTCAAATTTAAATTTTCAATGTTTTATTAACACGTGTTTTGATTCAAAACACAAAAGCACGCTGTCGATGGTTGCCAGCACGCTCGTAGTACTTTACGCCCGTAGCCACCCCGATGGTCATGGGTTGAACCTCCGTGGACCATTTTTCAAAACTTTTCATATTATTTCATGTTTTTACAAACTTTGACATTTTTTAACCAATCAAAACTCCTCATTTGAGGTGATTTTTTATACACTTGTCAATTAATGTATCTATTTTATGATAGTGCAAAATTTTCAAAAAAAATTTCATCGATTATGTTTTAATCGGGCGAAAGCGACACTTTGAACACTTTTCAAAACACCTTTAAAGGTGAATTTTTCAAACTTTCGACTTCGATTCTTTTCAAAACTTCTCATAAATGAACCTCACATTTCAAAACACTTTCAAAATTATTTTTCAAAACTTTTCATCAAACTTGCATCATTTTACCATGATCGATCCGATTTAAGCGATAAAAGCGAATTCGTTTTCTCTCGAATTTCTCAATCGATCATGGGCCTCCCTTACGATGTAAGTCCCATAACATTCTTTTTATGTACATAATATTTCTTTGGACATATCAAACTCTTTTCAGATACATACAAATTTTTATACATACATAACACGAATACTTTTTATACTCAATGCAGACAAACTTGATCGTTTGTTTTCACTTCACTTGTGTATACACAAATCAAACATTCTTTTATGTACATACATATTTTCCTTGTACATATCAAATTCTTTTCATATACATACAAATCTTTATGCATACATAATACGAGATACATTTCACGATAAACTTGATCGTTTGTTTCATCTGTATACCGAATACCATTGGTATTGAAAGGAGCATTATTCCAGTGGCGCTTTTAAACCAATGGGCCACCATCATGGTGTAAGTCCCACCCTCACTATGTACATCCACATTCTCCTGTACATAAAATACTCGTTCGTGTACATATTCACTTCCTTGTACACAATCAAACTTGTAAATAATCAAGTTACGCTCGTTTTAAACGTTCGTTTCACAGACACTTGTTTATATTTACTTCATAAACTCTTTTAAATAAACATCATACATTGTTTATATTTCCTTCATAAACTCCTGTGAATACATACCACACACACACACTTGTTTAAATAATTATCTAGTTATAAAATAACAATTAGTCTAACCAGTAGGTTTACCACAATTATAGCCTCCGCTTGGGCTTTATACAAGATAACTCTCCCCACAGAGTTCAGCCTCCTCTTAGGCTTCATATAAGAAAACTCATTCATCTGAGTTTAGCCTCCGCTTAGGCTTCATATAAGACACACTCCCCTGTTGAGTCAGCCTCCTCTTGGGCTTCGTTCAAAAGAACTCCTCATTGAGTTTAGCCTTCTCTTGGGCATCATACAATGAAAGAGCGGAAATCTCTTATGACCTCTATTGGGCTTCAATACAAAGAATCACCAGCGTTAGGATAGAACCACGAGTATAATTTCCCGGTGAAATTGCTCTTAATTCCAAAAGGATGGTTTCCCGGTGAAATCCCTTTTAAAGAAAAAGCCAGCCATACCCTATAGCTTCCTCTTGAGCTTCATACAAGGACCCTCGATGACCCTCGATGACCCTCGGAATGCCTCCTCTTGGGCTAACAATACAAGGACCCATGGGCTTCTTAAAATCATCCCCTTAATCCAATCAATTTCTCCTCGACATTTAGACATCTATCATCTTTATGGAAGAAGTATCTTATCTATCACATCACATATAATCAAAAACTTTTCAAACTCTTTTCAAACAAAAACATCTCTTAATTGTAAGTGGTAACGCTTGTACACTCAAGCAAAACACCAATCTTCTTGTGATACGGTGGTGACTTTTAGTGTTTTGTATACAAATGTCGGATAGCAAGAGTCGCCACTTTTATTTTATCCAATTAAGGGAAGGTAAAAGTACGAGAAAAAGACCTTCGTTAGATTACGAGTAAGGGAAGGTTATGAAAAGGGAAGGTATTAGCACCCTTTCCATCCGTAGTTATCTACGGGCTCTTAGTTGCTCTTAGATCACTTTAAAATTGTGCTTTACGTGTGTTTGACAAAATGTTTTGAAAAGGCATTTAACTGACTTTGTAATGATTCATGTAGGAATCTATACAAAGTGTTCGGAAATGCTTCGTTTTGAAAAGAGTTTGAACTTTGACAAAAAAGTGTGAGGTGTGAAAAGTATTTTGATAGAGCAAGCAACTAAAAGTCTTATTACCTACTCAGAATTGGTCGTTTTCGTATTGTTTTACGTTCCTTTAGAATAGCGCTAGCCATACCATTAGTTGGTGTCATACCCCAAAATTTTCCCTCCATCTTCTCAAGACATTCCATACATCCATACTCAAGGATTCCTCAAGAGTTGATCAGACAAACTCTCTCCTAGACAATCAACCCAAATTAGGGTTTGGCAATTCTCAGCTCTAGATGGACTTCCGACATCTCCAATGGTCATCATGCCTCCTCATATGCTTCAAGTAATCTCCATGTCAAGTTTCAAGCCTTACAAGTCAAATTTCCTCAGACAATTGCTCAGATGGTTGAAAATCAATTGTATTGGACAAAAAGTCAACTGTGGTCAACATACAGTCAAACTTCATAATTTTTGGTCAACATCCTCATTTTGAAGTTACATTCATCATTTGATCAAGGGTTGATCATGATTCATCAAGAAAACTCAAGATTTGCTCAAAAGTCAAACTTTCTAAATTAGGGTTTAGGTGAAAAGTCAATGAACTTTGGTGATCATAACTTTCTCATACTTTCTCGAAATTTTACCACCACCTCTTGTTTTGAAGGAAATTCAATTCTCTACAACTTCATGTCTCACAAGAATGTCCAAAAATGCTTCAATTGAGAGGTATAGCTCGAAACATTCTGGTCATTTTCAAAGTCAACAAAAGTCAACTTTTGTTTTGAAGATATATTTAGCATGGTAACTCAATTGAGATGAGACCAAAAGGTTGGTTATAGGACTCTTAGAGATTTCAAAAGTCCAAGAACACTAAAAATGTGGGAAATTGAGCAAGATACACTATTCGAAGTTGGGCGATTTTGGACGATTGCCAAAAGGACATTTTGGTCAAAATGCAAAATTTTCCAAATGGGCCTAAAATCTTTTGATCCAAACTTGTTCATGACATTATTCTTGACCCATAAATGCTTGGCTATGGTGATTTTCTATTTTTATGATTTATATTTGAATTTTATAACATTTAATTCAAAAATAAATTATATAAAATATTAAAATTAAGTATTTTTTGAAAAGGATTGGATTTATATCTTTCTTAAAGTCCAAGAAAGCCCAATATTCATACCAAATTCGTGCTAGCCATGGCATTCATGAGAAAATCAATTTTTTCAAATATTTGATTTGTTTTAAATGGAAAATATTTGCACATTGATGGATCGATCTTTTTCTCCTTTTGCCATCGAACTTTCTCTATAAATACCAAGCAATGCGACCCGACCACAGGACAAAAACCCTAGCCCAGAGAGTCCTTATTTTGCCAAATTTTCTCAAAACTTGAGAAAATCGAATTTCAAATTCACAAGTTTGATCGATCCGACCATCCAATCTTGCTCATTGACATCCCAATGACAAAATCAACTTTTACTTGAAGCCGACACGAATCGTGCCCATATTGCTCCGTCGGTATTTTTCTCAATTTTGATTTCTTGATTCATGCATTTTTAATCGTGTTTGTTTGCATATTTGTACTCGGGATGCACATTTGGTCATGTTTGAACGTACATGTGAGCTTGAGCGTCCGAAACCTATTGCCATTGTTAGGGTTGAAAGCTTGTTTGAATCGGGTAGCTTTATCTGACGTTTTTGCGAAACTAACATCACCATTGGATTCGGAGGTCAATTTAGGGGGGTAGGGTGTCCTTTTCCTGTTTATTCATCGTGTTTTGCAGGTTTAGAAAGTTGGACGGCCGGAGAAGACGACCGGAGCTAGGGCTCCGGCGTCGATGACTCGTTTGACCGGCGAGTTGCATGCGTGGCGAGAAAACGCGTTCTGATTCGTCCATTCAAAATAACTGGGGGCCACGCACGCTGACTCAGTTTGAAACATAATCAGGAAGCGTTATCATTCAAATTTTATTGATTTTGTCTTTTCCAACACCAGATGTCAAATGGTCTAGTGGTTAAGGCGTTTGCTGTTCCAAGATTCCCTCCCATGTCACGAGTTCGATTCAGCCTGGGACCGGTTCCATCCTTTTCTTTTACAAACTTCACCTTTCAATATTTTTTCATATTTTCTTTTATTTTTAATTGTTTTGCATACTATTTTAATTACTCTCATAATTTTTATTCTGCTTTAAAAAATTATCAAAAATTAATTTTCTTTTTGCATTTGTTTTCTGAAAATCTTTATTTAATTTATAAAATTAAAATATACAATTTTTGCATGCATATTTATTTTTATTCATAATTTTGCATTTAAATCACATTTAATTAGTTTTTAATTATTAAATTGCATCCAAAAAATCCCAAAAATTTATTTTAGCATATTTATATTATTTCCAGCATGTAATAATTTTCTCATATAAAAATTTGCATTTTTCTAACATTTTCTCTTATTTCGATTTCATCATATTTTCCGATTTCTCGTTCGTTTCACAGGTTCTTCCAATTCGGACGTTGCTTTACCATTTTCATTTTATTTTCCAATAATGTAACTGTATATGGGATGTAATAGTTTAAAATTAGGTCTTTATTTTCCGCATTTTAAATTATGTATCTGCCCCAAAGCCTTGTAATAGCGTAGGATTTACCTTTCCGCATCTTCACATTCCGCATTTTAATTTCCGCACTCTATCAATTGCTAGTAATTAGGCGTGTATGGTAAGATAATAATGAACATAGCCCACTAATTTTCAAGATAACATATTCTGAAATCAACACACTTCTCTCACACACGCACCCCTTAGGGTAATTCTCTCGTTGCCTGCGAATTCAAAGCGGTCATGTCCCTCGAGCGTAGAGGTATTCTACTTTTGCCTTCAAAACAAATCATCATAGTCCCTTGATACAAAGATCATAAGACCCACGATGTCGCTTCGAATACATGATCTTGACCCTCGATTGTCGCCTCTGAAAATGATGATAGTCCTTGAATGTGCTAGAATACTTCCTACAAGTTGCCTTATGACCATCCGATGTCCCTTGAATGTCCACATCCAGCGAATGGAGCTACCTCTAACTAATGGTAAGGCTAGCGCTATTCTAAAGGAGCGTGAAGTATGAAAGCGACCAATTCGAGTGGGTAAATAAGTCTTTTAGTTGCTCGCTCTATCAAATGCTTTTCACACACACTCTTTTGTCAAAGTTCAAACTCTTTTCAAAGCGAAACATTTAGAACACTTTGTATACACTCCTACATGAGTCATTACAAAGTCAAGCGAAATGCCTTTTCAAAACATTTTTGTCAAACACACAGCAATTTTAAAGGTGATCTAGAGCGACTAAGAGCCGTAGATAACTACGGATGGAAAGGGTGCTAATACCTTCCCTTTTCATAACCATTCTCCGAACTTCGAGAATCTAACGAAGGTCTTTTACGTACTTTTACCTTCCATAATTGGATAAAAATAAAAATCGGTGGCGACTCTTGCTATCCGCATTTGGATACAAAATTCCTACAAGGTCGGTTCAGTATTACGGTTGGTAGGTAACTCCATTTGTTGGATGTAAGCGGGACATTCGAAGGACATCGTATGGTCATAAAGCAACTTGTAGGAAGTACTAGCATTCGAAGGACTATCATCATTTTAAGTGGCGACAATCGTCAAGATCATGTATTCGGAGGCGACATCGTGGGTCTTATGATCTTTGTATCGAAGGGACTATGATGATTTGTTTTGAAAAGCGGTGCTAGAATACCTCTACATTCGAGGGACATGACCATGTGAATTCGTAAGGCATCGAGAGAATTACCTAAGGGGTGCATGTGTGAAAAGAGTGTCGAGATTCGGGTATGTTTATCTTGAAAATTAGTGAGCTATGTTGATTATTATCTTGCCATACTAAGCGGTTTATAAGTGCGGAATAAAATCGGAATGTAAATCGGAAGATAAATGTCTATGCTATTACATGGCTGGGCGGATACATAATTTAAACTTGAAAATAAAACCTAATTTAAACTATTACATCCATATGATTACATTATTGAAAAAATAACGGTGAAAGCGTCACGAGCGGAATAACACGTGAAAGATAAGAAATCGGAAAATCAGATGAATCGAACAAGAGAAAAAATGTTAGAAAAATGCAAATTTTTGAATGAGAAAAATATGACATGCTGGAAATAACATAAATATGCTAAAATAATTTTTTGGGATTTTTTGGATGCAATTTAATAATTTAAAATGAATTAAAAGCAAAATTATGAATAAAAATAAATATGCATGCAAAATTATATTTTTTAATTTTATAAATTAAATAAATATTTTCAGAAAATAAATGCAAAAAGAAAAAATATTTTGATGATTTTTTAATGCATAAATAAAAATATGAAAAGAATTAAAATGATATGCAAAATATTAAATAATTAGAAAAAATATGAAAATATGCAAGTTTGTAAAAGAGAAACAAAAACCGGTGCCAGTGAGGATCGAACTCATGACCACAGACATCTACTACGAGGCATGTAACCAGCACAGTGTCTGTTGTTTGGAAGCCGGGGCGGGTGAGATTCTGAACAGCGTCTCCTTACAGTTGCCTCGTTCGCGCGGACTTCATCTTCTTCCTTTTGAATTTTTGAAAGCTAGCGTCGGCCATTGCTCGGCCTCTGGACCCTAGCTAGAAATCAAGCACACATAATATAAATAAATTCTAAAGTCATGGTTCGATTCAGACATCGTTAGAATGCATTGGTGATAGTCTCATGGTCCATTTTTCCATTTAAGCAAAGCCTAAATCGAGCTCGAAACCCTAGTTATGGTATATCACGATTCGGGCCATGGAAATGCAATCAAATAACCGGATCGCTTGCAAACTTCATTCTAATCACAAAACAACAATGAAACATGTTAATAATGCATGAAAATTAAAATACGATTTTGGATTTTCAAGAACAAACCAAACTCGGATTTTACGATTCTGATGGATTTAATCAAAGTAAAGGTGCGGATTGACTCTAAACAACCCAGGAATGCAATGAAATCCTCAAAATCGATTGAAAATGGAACTGGGCAAGCTTAAGAGCCTGATTTTTGAGTTGCAACAAGGGTTCTTGAGCCAATTTTTCTACCCTAATTTGTGTGGTATGTATCATGTATATATAGTAGAAGGATTCAGAGTTGTTTTGGGAAAGAATTAATCAATAATCAATGCCAATCATATTTGATTTTTGTACAAAATCAAATCTGCCAATTTTGATCAAATTTCAATCCAATCTTGCCATATCCATCAAATTTGAAAATTCTTTGGCTTTTAAGAGTTGCTTGGATCTCAAGGAAGAAATAAAAATCAAGTTTGCAATTAATTTTGATTTTATACTTTATTTTTAAATTTAATTTGTATTTAAATGAATAAATTCCAAATTAAATAGAAAAATAAAATAAAAATTCGTGGCATTGGGCTTGGATATTCCTAATTGTATAAGGAACAAGTTCGGATGAAGAAAAAGTAAGCCCATTTGCAAATTTTTTGATTTTTAGAAACATCTCTCTTTGTGCACTCTTTCAAAATTGCCCAACTTGTGAATGGTGTATCTTGCTCAATTTTCCACATTTTTTAGTGTTCTTGGAGTTTTTGGAAAGCTCTAAGAGTCCTCTAACCAACCTTTTTGGTCTCATCTCAATTGGAGTTTCCATGCTCAATATATATTCAAAACAAAATCTTGACTTTTTGTTGACTTTGAAAAGGACCTGTAATGTTTTGATCCATTCCTTCCAAATGAAGCATTTTTTGAACATTCTTGTGATACATGAAGTTGTAGAGAATTGAATTTCCTTCAAAACAAGAGTTGGTGGAAAAATTTCTGAGAAAGTATGAGAAAGTTATGATTAGTCAAAGTTCAGTTGACTTTTCACCTAAAAACCCTAATTTAGAAAGTTTGACTTTTGAGCAAATCTTGAGTTTTCTTGATGAATCATGATCAACCCTTGATCAAATGATGAATGTAACTTCAAAATGAGGATGTTGACCAAAAATTATGAAGTTTATTTGTATGTTGACCACAGTTGACTTTTTGTCAATCTGTTGATTTTCGACCATCGAGCGATTATGCGAGCAATCTTGACTTGTAAGGCTTGAAACTTGACATGGAGAATCTTTGAATCATATGAGGAGGCATGAAGACCATTGGAGATGTTGGAAGTCCATCTTGACCTGAGAATTGCCAAACCCTAGTTTGGGTTGACTGTCTAGGAGAGAGTTTGTCTGATCAACCTTTGAGGAATCCTTGAGTATGGATGAATGAAATATCTTGAGAAGATGGAGGGCAAATTTTGGGGTATGACACTTACAATTAAAAGATTCAATCTTTTTCAAACATCTTTCTTAAACATGTAAGTGGTAATGCTTGTACACTCGAGCAAAACACCGATAACTTACGATGAAAGATTTTAATCAGTCAAACTTTTCAAAAATGTATGTGATGAAATAGATTAGATACATTTTTCATTAAGATGACATTAAATGCATGTCTCTTACTAACATTCCGTTGCTTCCACTAGCATAAGTGGGAACTACGATTTCTCGACTTTCTCAACATCCTTTTGAGAATCGTGAGCCTGGTCTCATCCTTGCCGAGCAAATTTCTTTCTCCCTTAAACCAAACAAACCATAGATCCCTTTAGATCCGAGCTACAAATGCTCTGATTCCCACTAGGGGATATGTGAAGCAACTCGATTTTCAAAAACCATTTAAATGAATTTTCAAAAACAATGAAATCGCCACCTAATTTTATTTGTTCTAGAAAGAACGGGGAAATATAGATAAAACCCACAAAAATTGGATAAGGCGGTCTACAAGACCAAAAAAGATGGATTCGGGAGTCGGTTACGCAAGAGGAAGGTATTAGCACCCCTTACGTCCATCGTACTCGATGGGACCCATTTAGTTCAAAATGTGTTTGTGTGTGTAATCGCTAATTTCTAAGTTATGAATAAATAAAAAGAAAATGGACTTGTTTGTTATTATTTTGAGTTTGACACGGTTTCGAAACCGCGTGCCTACGTATTCCCTAGTGCAATGGGAAAGTCAAAACTCCGTAGTTCTTGTTGAAAATGTCTTGGATTGTTTGTATTGATTTTAGGAGAAAATGTTTTTTTGATTTTTGATAATCGCATATGAGCGAAAAAGGATTTGAATGGGTTGAATTGTTTTTAATTGTAGATGACAAGTACCAAAACGTCGGGATATCCTCTAGCAATTCGATACTCGAGATTGGTGATTGAGGTCAACGATCTTCTCTCATCAAAATCTTTATTATGAAAAGAGTGAGGTGAAACAAAGTTCACTTTTATTAAGTGTTATGGAATAAAGTATTTAAGTCATTGGGTTACCCTCTAATGGCCCAATACTTTACATTTTAATTAAATCGTCAGGCGAACCTCTAACAATTTAATTAAATTCCATATCACTATGTTTTTGTTTTTGAAAAAAATTGATTTAGAAAACAAATTCAATTAATTAATTTAATTTGAAAGTGTTTTAAATGTTCAAGTGTATGGAATAAAGTATTGAGTCATTGGGTTTCCCTCAATGGCCCAAATACTTTACATTTAATTAAATCGTCGGGCGAACCTCTAACAATTTAATTAAGTACCATAACACTATGTTGAAAATTGCGGCGTTGGACGTGAAATGATATTTCGGGTTATGATTAACCAAGTATATGGACTTGATTAACCTCGTGAGGATAGGTGCTCTATCTGACCATGAGACCACAGTGCATGGTGATTGGTATATGGACCAATTATTTTTCGGGTTATGATTAATCAAGGCAGAGGGCCTAATTAACCTCGTGAGGATGGCCATGTCCATCCCCACCATGAGACCCTTAGAAATTTGGTGTGGGTAACCAAAAATAAGAGAAAGAAGCGGGCGTTGTTGATTTTATATTAATGTGAGAGTGGAGTGTTCAATCGCGTAATAAACATGCAAGCGGATAATGATATAGCGAAAAAAAAGAAAATAAATTAACACACAATACAAATCGAATTTAAATAATTATTAGTATAGATATTCTTTTACTTGATGAAAAATCAATTAACAATTTAATTGGTAATTCAACAAATAAAAACTACCATATGCCAAAATATTATTTAATACATCATTATATATAAAACTTGCATAATAATTGAATTTAAAGAGAAAAGTTTAGGAATGGGCACATTTGAAGCTTTAAAATGGAGGGTGTGTAGCAATCGAGCCCAAGCCCAAAACAATCTTCTTGGATCTTGTGTAGAAGCTCCATGGAGGCATCTTTGTGGTCCACCATTACGGATCATCGGATCGGACTCAGCGGATCTGGTGGCTTAAGCGAGGGTGCAAAGCAGATCTGATGAACACACATACACAGTTTCAAGCAGACCACACAGTGGTGACAAGTGTCACCAACATAATCAAACATTTTAATATCTTTTAAACTCCTTCTTATATTTATGAACTATATAAAATAAAATAAAACTAATTCTAATTAAGTAATAATAATACTAAATAAAATAATAAAAAAAAACAGAAATTAGTTTATTGTTATTATATTATCCTATATTATATTTTATAAACTAAAATTAAATTAAATTAGCTTTGTTACTAATCTGAATTTTTTATTATAAAAAAAAAAAAAACAATCTAATCCTAATACTAATTATACACTAATACTTAAATGAAAAAAAACAAAAATCAGTTTTTATAAAATCAGAAGATCTAATCCTAAGTAGATATCTAATATTATCCTAATCTCATTTCACAAAATAAACAAAAATATAAGTTTTGAAACTCTCTCATCCTCACAAACCCTCACGATCTGTTCATCTTCCCAAACTCTCTCTCTCATGATCTCTCAGAAAACTCGCTCTCTCTCTCTCTCACGCGAACTCTCATCTCGCTTCCTCACGATCTCTCGTCGCTGTCTCACGAGATCCAGCCATGGTCTCCGCTCGCTGTGTTCGCTCCGATTTCTCACGATCTCTCCGATCTCGCCGTTCGCTCATCATCGTCGCCTCTGTTCTCACGAAATCTCTTGATCTCCTCACTCGATTCACTCTGTTTCAGCTATTGCATGTTACAAATTTCCGTTTGATTTTGTGTTTGGGCTTGGTGATGGAAAAGAGGAACCCTTAACGTGATTCGGGTGTGGCTGTGCGAAAAAAAGTAAAGAGAGCAGAAGAGAAAAGAAGGGAGGATGGCGGCCATGGTGGTTCGCAACCTCCTTCTCTTCCTTTGAAGATCGGGTAATACCTTTCAAACTTCTTCTTTCTGGCTATTTTCGGCTTTTCTGAAGGGGGTATGTTTAGGAGATGATGATTCCGTTGGAGTGTTCTGGTTTCTTTTGACTGTTCTGGGTTTTGCTTTGTATGATGTTCTTGCTTTTCTGGGTTTTTGCTTTATGTTTACGGCTAGGGTTTTCAAAATGAACAGTTGCCTCCCCCTTGATTCTTGTGCATTCCTTTGCTTTTATATTGTCTTTCAATTAGGGTTTTGATGTCGGTCTTTGGGAGCAGGCTGCTTGAGAAAAAGCGAGAAATGGGCCTTTGTATACATTGTTTGATCATTGGTCCAGTAAATGAGTATGCCACTGTGTTTTGTCTGGGACTATGATGTATAGAAATTATCATTTTACATTATCTGCCTATTGGTATATTGGTGACCTTGAAATTGAATCTGAACAATGTACTTGCTGCGATAGTGGTGATGATGGTGTCGAACCACACCCCCTTTGTGAACCAACTTATCGTTGTGATTTGCAAAGGGTAGGGTCTTGAACATGAATGATAAACAAACCTTGGACATAAACGATCCCAAATAATACTCCAATGATGAGATAAGAACCTTATTTTGAAACTTTGTTTCTTGTCCGTTATTACTAATTATCTTCTTTTTGTTGTTTCATGAATGTTGGTGTTGACATGAGCTTGGAAAGATGGCGAAGTCTTGAGGATTTTCTTGGAGAAAGCCGTGATCAAGGCATGGCCAAATAGAGATAGCAATCTAGAATACAACTAGAGTTTCCTTGGAGAAACGTTGTGGATTGGTTGCAAGTTATTGTACCTTAGGATAGACTCCTCATTTTGTAATGAATGTAATCTTGAAAGTTTTGTATTGAAAGTTTGAACCTTGTAACACCACACATCAAATTAACATTGTAAATTTCAATGACTCTTGTGGTATTTGTACAAACTTGTCAAGTGAATGTTGAATTTGGAAGCTTGATTCTACTTTATCAATGGATATGCTTTGAATGTCATTTGAATTCACATAAGACTTTGGAAATTGAATGATAAGGAAAGGAATTTGAATGTTGAAGGAATTGGTTTTGGATTGAAACTTGCATTTTAGGTTTGACAAATTATGTCGTATCTTGATTTGTGTCCTTGTACAAATAAAAAACTTTAGAGTAATCTTGGACCTCTTGGAATTTTATGAACAAGCCTTGAGGAAAAAAATGCACCTAATTGAATTCTTATTGCGTATAAAAATTTGAAATTCAAAAATGCATCAAATATCCCGAAAAATTTGTCATGAACCAAAATTGAATTGGTTAAAACAAATCATGTTGAAATATTGATTAACGAGCGTATCCAAAACCACTTCAATCTAAAAAACCAATCCGTAGTCTTGATGACTTGGAAATGAGCAATGCTTGAATTCTTTTGAAATTCACGGCCATAAAGTTTTCATGTTGATCCGCTCTTGTAAAAAAAGCCGAGCCTTTTGCCATTTGAAACAAAAAATAAACTCTAAGTTTCAAATGAAGTTCTTGATTCGAACCTTAGTCGACTTGGCGATTGCATGATTTCTTTAAGAAATGGGTGATAGATTCCACTTGAAATTAATGGTATTATCACGCATTTCCAAATCGAACCACATTCGGTAGTAGAAAGATTAAATCAAGCGAATTTCATAAGGAAACTTCTAATTTTACGAATGCCTTGAATTTAGGTAGGCGATGAGCAGCGAGGAAAAGATCTCAACATGTGGCAACTTGACATTCGTAAATCTTGCAAACAAACCCTACGGGCGAAAATTTCCACATACATCCTTTGTTGCCAGAGTGAACAAAAGCGGCGAGCAAACCAAGCGCACTAGAACTTGTATTGTTGACCAATAAGCGGATAGTCACAATCCACCCTTTTACGTCTTGAATAATGAACTCGAAACAACGAAAACCAAACTCGCGATGAGCGATCTCAAATGCGTTTTCCAAATATCCTAGATAGGTTGAAAGCACCACAACTTTTACATTCAGCGGAGAATCTCGGGGCTGACTCGACCCGTAACCATAGAACGGTGGTATGAATGTATGTGAGTGTCATGATAGATCACGAAGCCTAAACCGGATAAGATCGAGACAGGAGGGCAAATTTTGGGGTGCAGATTGCCCTATTTAATCGTCTTAAACACGAAAGTGAAATTGGCGCTAGCCTTTGAACTTTCAAGGTGAAGAAGATTAAATACTAAAAGAACAAAATTTAGCTCAGGAGAACAAGTATAAATGTTTATTTTATTTTTTTATTTTCTATTTTTGTGATTTTTTTTTTTTTTTTGTGAGCGATGTCGGTACATCGAGAAGCGAATGCACTTGAATAAGTGACTTCACAGTTAGAAATGGCGAGAGATCTTTGAAGCGAGCATACTTGATAAGTTGCATCGCGATCAAAAAACGAAACCAGACGGACCTTTGGAGCGAGCATACTTGATAAGTTGCTTGCGGATCGAGAAAGGTAAGAACTCATAGATCTTTAGAGCGAGCATACTTGAATAAGTTGCATCGCAGATCAAAAATGAAACAGGTAGATCTTTGGAACACGCACAATAAGTTGCATCGCGAGATCAAAAGGCGAAACCAGACGGACCTTTGGAGCGAGCATACTTCAATAAGTTGCTTGCGATCGAGAAAGGTAAGAACTCATAGATCTTTAGAGCGAGCATACTTGATAAGTTGCATCATGATCAAAAATGAAACGGGTAGATCTTTGGAGCAGCACACTTCAATAAGTTGCATCGCGAGATCAAAAACGAAACAGACGGACCTTTGGAGCGAGCATACTTGATAAGTTGCATCGCGGATCGGAAAGGTAAGAACTCATAGATCTTTAGAGCGAGCATACTTGATAAGTTGCATCGCGAGATCAAAAATGAGCGGTAGATCTTTGGAGCAGCGCACTTCAATAAGTTGCATCATGAGATCAAAAAGCGAAACCAGACGGACCTTTGGAGCAGCATACTTCATAAGTTGCTTGCGGATCGAAGGTAAGAACTCATAGATCTTTAGACGAGCATACATCGATAAGTTGCATCGCATATCAAAAATGAGCAGACGGGGTATATCGGGTAAAGATATTAGACACACGAAGGAGATCGTTGGAGCGGACTCAGGGAGAAAATATATGGAATGGTAAAATCGTCGATCGAAGGCAATTCACGGGAAAAGGCCAACCAAAGAGACTACAGCAAGGATTGAGCTCGTTGGACTTTGAAAGTTTACAAATATGCAAGAAATACAATATCCCTCGGGCCAAGGCGGGGTGTAATTCTTCAAGTGGCAATTATATGAATTACCACACACAGTATGGATACTCAAACAATTGAGAAGCAAGAAGGTTAGAACCGACTCTTTTCACTCTAGCAGCAGAGCAAACACGGGTAAGAATACCAAAATAAAAATTTGCAAAAGTAAGGCGGCTAATTGAATTGAATTTTGAATGATATAGGAGACCGACACGGGGTCAAAAATCGAATAACAACAACAAGAACAATTTCTTGAGGAACTACATTGGGAATACCACTTGGGATTTTTATTGAATGATTTCTCTTGAGCATAAAGGTTCTCGAAACACTTTAATCGGCTTATGCTTAGATGCATGTTTGAGATTATTATTTTTAGCGTAATGCTCCATATAAATGGAAATGCTACACATTTTGAGGATCTTATGCAATGCAATGATGCATGTTTGAGATTATTATTTTTTAGCGTAATGCTCCATATCAATGGAAATGCTACAGCGTTTCTTTTTAGGATGTTATGCAATGCGATGATGCATGTTTTAATATTTACACAGGACTATAGGCAATTGTGAGCTGCCAGAAACATCGACCATCCATGAATTGAATATAAATCATCGGTCTTTGTCAAAGAGATGATAGTGCGGACCTGACGAGGATTGTAGAATAGAAGCGTCAACTTTCAATGATCTCATCGAGGAAGTAACTCTTGGAGATTAACATTCATACGGGATGATGATCTTCATTAGCGTAAGTTCACGATTTCAATAACTACGGAATACGAGCTCTTGCATAGGAGGAGTTGACAACATCTTCTGGCATAAGGGAGCCTTTGAAAATGATCTTGCTGGTGTAAGCCGCTCTTTGCAATCTCCCGCTTCTGGGAAAGAGATAACATCCAAGGGCAGACATATGCCATAGATAACTCTTGTTGGAGAGAAAGACACTTTGTCGGTGACCAAAGCTCAGGGGTATCACGCTCTTTATTTAAAAATCTTTGGATAACAAAATTTTGATCTCTGATGAGCTGAGGATAACGATCCTGACTTGAATTGGAGATATTGATCCTGAACTTCTGATGGATAAATCCAACACAGACTTAGGTCTTTGATGAGCTGAGGATAACAATCCTAACTTCTCGACATGCCATTCAAACTCAACGGTCGTTTAGCTTGCGCCTGGACTTGACTTGATTAATTATGAGGTGGAGGAATGCCCTGCGTAATGCTTTGCCCGATGCTGTATGGACTTTGAAAAAATTGCCTCGAGAAGGCTTCCTGAGATCTGTACCATCAAGATAATCTGCCCCAATATTATAAACTTGGCAACACTGCCCATGGCTAACCAAAGGTGAAGAAGGTTTCAACCTTGCCCGGATTAATGCCCCTGATTGCTCAGCACTTTGAGAGATTCTTGAATCTCGACATAAATACTTGATTGGTGAACTTTGAAGATATCACCTACTCGGGGTGGTTAACACATCTTGAAAGTAGGCTACTTCTGACCTTACTTCTCAACTCGGTGCTTTGTGCTCGATCGGATACTTGAAGCAATATGTCGCTTGGGACAAACAAATTATTAAATCGATGCTCGATATGCAAGCTCACTTGATGTTAAAGCACTTGCCTATATGCAAAGAATGTTTTATTCTACGAATGATAATTCTAATGCAAAGTTCATGTTTGTCTTGAAGTTTTAAAATCTTTAATTGAAAAGATATCAAAACATTGAATTTTTGTAAAAGATTGAGTGATACCAACTCGAATGTTTATCAAGCCTCCAGGAGTCGATTCTAGTATTCTTATATGATTTTGCTTTGAATTAACCCATGCTTCAATTAGGACTTTCAAGGGTTGTAGCATTAGTGCAGTTCACGGGTTTTAGAAAAAAGATTTTTAGGCTCAAAACATTTGGTGCCCTCCATTCTCGTGATATTCTCGATCCTAGGTTCGAGATAACTTGTGAGCATTCATCTCTTGAGAGAAGTTTATGATTTGGTTGAGGAACCACTAAGGTTTCTTGGACACGACAGTCACTCACCTTTTTCTTTTAGTGTCTTATCACACGACCTTGTTCTTGTAAGGAGGATTTTTTATTTTGTTTTGTAATCCTTTTTTCTTTTCTTTTGCCATTTTTGCCTAAGCGACTTATTATGAAGTGACTTAGCGGGCTTTTTGTCATCATTTTTTATCACTTTTTCTTTTGAACAAGTCGTGTGATCTTCCACCCTTGTTTGATTGGAGGTGATTGTGACTGCTTCAATCCTTGGCGAATGAGAGATAACAATTGTGGTATCATCATCTGTTGATTTCCTGATGTGCGAGAGATAACCATTACGGTTTCAACCTCTTTCGATGCACACTGTTGAAGATTGACCATTGTGGTTTTGAATTTCCTCGACCTCTTGAAAGATAACCATTGTTGTATCCTTGGATGCGCACTCTTGATGAGTTTTGAACACTCGACCGGGTTAACTGAACACTACCCTGCCCCAGGTTTAAAAATGAGGGTTTTTTCTGAACAGAAAATAAACTCCTACTTCGAGGCTCGAAAGGGGTTAACGAGGGTTTCACTCCCTTATATCTCCGGTGTTTGGGGATTTGAAACAAGGCCTGTACATCGTTAGCAGGGTTCTTACTCGAAAGCATAATGTTTTAGATTCTTGGTAAATTGTTCGTCATCCTCCCTCCAGAGGTGTTGCTTTATTAATAAGAGTTGAATATCAAAAGCATAGTAAAACAAATCAGAGTGAATACGAATGGATCAATTCAAGACAAACATATTCAATGCATTATGATTAGTATTCAGAAATGAGCACATTTTGCATACAAGAAAGTACTGAACAAAACAAGAAAAATCACAAATGAGCATGCAAGATAAAACTAGAAATCTCCATGTTGAGGAGGCGGTCTCAGTATGTTCTTCCTTGAGAAGATGCACCGTAGTCACGGCGTTCTTGAGTCAAAGAGTTCAGTGTCGTAGGCCCACAGGTGAATGTGATTGCTTTGGAATCAATGAGTTTCTGAACTGTGCCTTTGAAAAGATTACATCCTTCAATTGTATGGCCAGGTGCCCCAGAATGGAACTCACAGTAGGCATCGGGATCATATCCCAAAGGATACGGATAAGGAGGCATCTCGAGTTCTTTTAACTCCACCAAAGAATGTTGGAGTAGATGAGTTAGCAACTCACTATGAGGCATAGGGATTGGATCATGCACTTTTCTTGGCCTTATCAAATTCTTCCCACCTCGCTGTTGATGATTTTGTCGATAAGTTTGTTGCTGAGGAGCATTTTGCTGCTGGGGAGCATATTGTCCTGGTGTTTGACAGACAGTTGCAGCACAGATTTGTGGAGCACACTGATTAGAATTAGCTTTCATCACCTGATTAGGAATCTGAAATTGAGGGTAAACATGAGCTTCTTCCTCGTCCTCGAAAATTGTACTTGCCTCTTCATCAATTTGCTCTGGAAATTCAGAAGCAATAGGAACATCCTGAATGTTGCCCATCTTGAGACCATGCTCAATTCGTTCCCCTACAACAACTAGGTGTGAAAATGTAGAAGTACATCCTACTGATCGAGATAGGGGCCACAAGGTTGGAGAACATCTCAATGAGTTCTCGTTCCAAAGAGGAGGTTGAACTCTAGCGGCTAATTCTCTCCATCTGTGCATAATCTTTGAAAGATTCTTGATCTTTTGAGTTAAACCACAGGTTGAATTACGGTGGGAGCCATGTCCCTATTATAGTCGTAGTGATTGACAAAAGCTTGACCATTCCTTCAAGTTTGGATGTGAGTTCGTTCAAAGCTGAGTGTACCACTCGAGAGATGCTCCACTGAGGCTATCTTGAAAAACGTGCATGAGGAGCTTGTCATTTTCTGCATAGGGAGCCATCTTATTACAATAGGCTTTGATGTGAGTAATCGGACAAGAGGCACCCTTATACTTCTCGAAAGTGGGAACTTTGAACTGCGAATTTTGATATCGGGCACCAAGCACAAACTAGGGCGTCTAAGCCAAGGAATCACGACCCTCAATAGCTCTCATCCCTTTCTCAAGGAGGTGAAGCTTTTTCTCAGAATCAATCTCTTCGATCGGAAACGTGAAGGTGTCAAACGAAGACTCGAAGATGTCATCACAGTGAGGAGTTCCATTGACATACATTTGAACGGTGTTTCTGACATTTTGATCTGAAAGGACCTCCATGTGGTTAAGATTAACACCTGGTGGATTAACATGATCAGTAGTAACCACTTGGATCTACGGACAATTTGCTTAACTCTTCTTGTCCAAGGACTATTTTCTGGATAACCTCCATGAATTGATCTATCTGGGCATCCATATGAGTTCTCATTGCAACCACACTTGCCTGAAGTTGATCCACGATGACGACAATGTTAGGAAATCAGTCTTGTAGTCTTGAGATTATTGATAAGAAGTCAGGTTGAAATGAGTCATCTGGTTGAAATGAATGAAATGCATGATGATGCATGGATGATAAGAGAAATAAACTCTTTTGAGATGATTGATGCAAATGGAATGCAACATGATGATAATAACAGGTTCACAGAGACGTGAATCAGGGATGACATTGGTAATTAGAACAACTTATTTAGGTGGGCTCCTGAATAGGATAGCTCGGCTTACCCAATAATCCGAACAAGGTGGTTCTAATGTTTTTGCTAAATATTTCTAGTCTCGGATCCCCTTTTAACAAATATTATCATCGTGCGAGAGGCCTACATGGTGATAGTATTTGCAAAAGTATACTCCAAGAAACGGCTCTTAATGGGATGCTCGAAATCCAACATTTGAGTGTTTTGGTCTTGGTTGGACAACATGAACAAACTTAGAGCTATAGGTCATTTGTCCAAGATTGATGTCTGCTGCTCGCAGACCAACAACCTCCTTAAAACAACCAACTCTAAGCGGAGTCTTAGCCTCGGGCCAACAAGACAATGGGTCGGTGGACCTGGGCTCATGACCCTCTATTCCTAAAGGTGACCTAGAAGCACAGGTAGTGGGCTTATCTATGTATCAATGCCCATGAATTCCCATCACAATAATATATTAACAGTTAATATATAAAGCATAGAGAAAAATAAGCAAATAAACAATAGATAAGCAAAAAGAAGAAAGCGATAAACAAACACCTGAACATGCGAAGAACTAAACTAGGGTTGACACGCTTAGTTAAAAGATTTTAAAATTCTCCCGATGAAGTCGCCAAGCTGAAACTCGATTTTCAAAAACCATTTAAATGAATTTTCAAAACAATGAAATCGCCACCTAATTTTATTTGTTCTAGAAAGAGCGGAAATATAGATAAAACCCACAAAAATTGGATAAAGCGGTCTACAAGACCAAAAAGATGGATTAAGGTTCATGAGAAGGTATTAGCACCACGTCCATCGTACTCGATGGGACCCATTTAGTTCAAAATGTGTTTGTGTGTGTAATCGCTAATTTCTAAGTTATGAATAAATAAAAAGAAAATGGACTTGTTTGTTATTATTTTGAGTTTGACACGGTTTCGAAACCGCGTGCCTACGTATTCCCTAGTGCAATGGGAAAGTCAAAACTCCGTAGTTCTTGTTGAAAATGTCTTGGATTGTTTGTATTGATTTTAGGAGAAAATGTTTTTGATTTTGATAATACATATGAGCGAAAAATTTGAATGGGTTGAATTGTTTTAATTGTAGATGACAAGTACCAAAGCGTCGGGATATCCTCTAGAATTGATACTCGATTGGTGATTGAGGTCAACCAATCTTCTCTCATCAAAATCTTTATTATGAAAAGAGTGAGGTGAAACAAAGTTCACTTTTATTAAGTGTTATGGAATAAAGTATTTAAGTCATTGGGTTACCCTCTAATGGCCCAAATACTTTACATTTTAATTAAATCGTCGGGCGAACCTCTAACAATTTAATTAAATTCCATATCACTATGTTTTTGTTTTTGAAAAAATTGATTTAGAAAACAAATTCAATTAATTAATTTAATTTGAAAGTGTTTTAAATGTTCAAGTGTATGGAATAAAGTATTAAGTCATTGGGTTTCCTCAATGGCCCGAATACTTTACATTTTAATTAAATCGTCGGGCGAACCTCTAACAATTTAATTAAGTACCATAACACTATGTTGAAAATTGCAGCGTTGGACGTAGAGAAATGATATTTCGGGTTATGATTAACCAAGTATATGGACTTGATTAACCTCGTGAGGATAGGTGCTCTATCTGACCATGAGACCACGGTGCATGGTGATTGGTATATGGACCAATTATTTTTGGTTATGATTAATCAAGGCAGGGGGCCCTAATTAACCTCGTGAGGATGGCCATATCCATCCCAACCATGAGACCCTTAGAGAATTTGGTGTGGGTAACCAAAAATAAGAGAAAGAGCGGAGGCGTTGTTGATTTTATATTAATGTGAGAGTGGAGTGTTCAATCGCGTAATAAACATGCAAGCGGATAATGATATAGCGAAAAATAAAAGAAAATAAATTAACACACAATACAAATCGGAATTTAAATAATTATTAGTATAGATATTCTTTTACTTGATGAAAAATCAATTAACAATTTAATTGGTAATTCAACAAATAAAAAACTACCATATGCCAAAATATTATTTAATACATCATTATATATAAAAACTTGCATAATAATTGAATTTAAAGAAAAGTTTAGGAATGGGCTGTTTGAAGCTTTAAGTGGAGGTGTGATAGCAATCAGGCTGACCCAAAACAATCTTCTTGGATCTTGTGTAGAAGCTCCATGGAGGCATCTTGTGGTCCACCATTCTGGATCGTCGGATCTGGACTCTGGCAGATCTGGTGGCTTAAGCAGGAGGGTGCAAAACAGATACGGTAGACACACATACACCAGATTTCAAACAGACCACAATGTGGTGACAAGTGTCACCAACATAATCAAACATTTTAATATCTTTTAAACTCCTTCTTATATTTATGAACTATATAAAATAAAATAAAACTAATTCTAATTAAGTAATAATAATACTAAATAAAATAATAAAAAAAAACAGAAATTAGTTTATTGTTATTATATTATCCTATATTATATTTTATAAACTAAAATTAAATTAAATTAGCTTTGTTACTAATCTGAATTTTTTATTATAAAAAAAAAAAAAACAATCTAATCCTAATACTAATTATACACTAATACTTAAATGAAAAAAAACAAAAATCAGTTTTTATAAAATCAGAAGATCTAATCCTAAGTAGATATCTAATATTATCCTAATCTCATTTCACAAAATAAACAAAAATATAAGTTTTGAAACTCTCATCCTCACGACCCTCACGATCATTCATCTTCCCAAACTCTCTCTCACGATCTCTCGGAAAACTCTCTCTCTCTCTCATGAACTCTCATCTCGCTTCCTCCGATCTCTCGTCGTCTCCACGAGATCCGACCATGGTCTCACTCATTGTGTTAGCTCCGATTTCTCACGATCTCTCCGATCTCGCCGTTCGCTCATCATCATCGCCTCTGTTCTCACGAAATCTCTTGATCTCCTCACTCGATTCACTCTGTTTCAGCTATTGCATGTTACAAATTTCTGTTTGATTTTGTGTTTACAGGCTTGGTGATGGAAAAGAGGTACCCTAAACGTGATTCGGGTGTGACGGCGGCGGAGCTGTGCGAAAAAAAGTAAAGAGAGCAGAAGAGAAAAGAAGGGAGGATGGCGGCCATGGTGGTTCGCAACCTCCTTCTCTTCCTTTGAAGATCGGGTAATACCTTTCAAACTTCTTCTTTCTGGCTATTTTCGGCTTTTCTGAAGGGGGTATGTTTAGGAGATGATGATTAGTTGGAGTGTTGGTTTCTTTTATTTATTACGGGTTTTGCTTTGTATGATGTTCTTGCTTTTCTGGGTTTTTGCTTTATGTTTACGGCTAGGGTTTTCAAAATGAACAGTTGCCTCCCCCTTGATTACTGTGCATTCACTGCTTTTATATTGTCTTTCAATTAGGGTTTTTGATGTCAGTCTTTGGGAGCAGGCTTTGAGAAAAAGCGAAATGGGCCTTTGTATCATTGTTTGATCATTAGTCAGTAAATGAGTATGCCGACTGTGTTTTACATCGGACTATGATGTATATTTATCATTTTTACATTATCGCCTATTGGTATATTGGTGACGAAATTGAATCTGAACAATGTACTTCTGCATGGTGGTGATGATGTTACCACCCCCTTTAATGAACCAACTTATGCGTTGTGATTTGCAAGGGTAGGGTCTTGAACATGAATGATAAACAAACCTTGGACATAAAGCGATCCCAAATAATACTCCCTAATGATGAGATAAGAACCTTATTTTGAAACTTTGTTTCTTGTCGTTATTACTAATTATCTTCTTTTTGTTGTTTCATGAATGTTGGTGTTGACATGAGCTTGGAAAGATGGCGAAGTCTTGAGGATTTTCTTGGAGAAACGTGATCAAGGCATGGCCAAATAGAGATAGCAATCTAGAATACAACTAGAGTTTCCTTGGAGAAACCGTTGTGGATTGGTTGCAATTATTGTACCTTAGGATAGACTCCTCATTTTGTAATGAATGTAATCTTGAAAGTTTTGTATTGAAAGTTTGAACCTTGTAACACCACATCAAATTAACATTGTAAATTTCAATGACTCTTGTGGTATTTGTACAAACTTGTCAAGTGAATGTTAATTTGGAAGCTTGATTCTACTTTATCAATGGATATGCTTTGAATGTCATTTTGAATTCACATAAGACTTTGGAAATTGAATGATAAGGAAAGGAATTTGAATGTTGAAGGAATTGGTTTTGGTTGAAACTTGCATTTTAGGATTTGACAAATTATGTCGTATCTTGATTTGTGTCCTTGTACAAATAAAAAACTTTAGAGTAATCTTGGACCTCTTGGAATTTTATGAACCTGCCTTGAGGAAAAAAAATGCACCTAATTGAATTCTTGACTGCGTATAAAAATTTGAAATTCAAAAATGCATCAAATATCCCGAAAAATTTGTCATGAACCAAAATTGAATTGGTTAAAACAAATCATGTTGAAATATTGATTAACAGACGTATCCAAAACCACTTCAATCTAAAAAACCAATCCGTAGTCTTGATGACTTGGAAATGAGCAATGCTTGAATTCTTTTGAAATTCCTGGCCATAAAGTTTTCATGTTGATCCGCTCTTGTAAAAGAAAGCCCGAGCCTTTTGCCATTTGAAACAAAAAAAATAAACTCTAAGTTTCAAATGAAGTTCTTGATTCCAAACCTTAGTCGACTTGGCGATTGCATGATTTCTTTAAGAAATGGGTGATAGATTCCACTTGAAATTAATGGTATTATCACCGCATTTCCAAATCGAACCACATTCGGTAGTAGAAAGATTAAATCAAGCAATTTCATAAAAACTTCTAATTTTTACGAATGCCTTGAATTTAGGTAGGCGATGAGCCTGACCGGAAAAGATCTCGACATGTGGCAACTTGACATTCGTAAATCTTGCAAACAAACCCTACGGACGAAAATTTCCACATACATCCACTTTGTTGCCAAGAGTGAACAAAGCGGCGAGCAAACCAAACGCACTAGAACTTGTATTGTTGACCAATAAACGGATAGTCACAATCCACCCTTTTACGTCTTGAATAATGAACTCGAAACAACAGCAAAACCCAAACTCGCGATGAACTGATCTCCTCGTCGTTTTCCAAATATCCTAGATAGGTTGAAAGCACCACAACTTTTCTGTTCAACGGAGAATCTCTGGGAAACAACTCCAACCCGTAACCATAGAACCAGTGGTATGAATGTATGTGAGTGTCATGATAGATGCGAAGCCTAAACCAGATAAGATCGAGACAGGAGGGCAAATTTTGGGGTGCAACAATATGTATGCAGAAGATCCAAAGATCTTTGCGAGCACAATAATAACAAACACTAGGATCCCACTAATCTATCCTTCTTAAAATCCCAAAGGAGAAACTTTCCCAATCATAGAAATAGCAATTAAAACACACAAACATATCAAACATATTCATATATAAAGCTATAGATAACTATATATATTTAGGGTGCTCCATCTATTCCCTTTATATAACAAACCCCTTAGAATCTCCCCGATGCGTTGCGTCTAGTTTGCGCTAGTGTTCGCATATCAATATCAATTGAGGGTATTAACTTTCCCTTTTTCATAATCATTAAATCATCTTTCTTGTGTTGAAAATGATAAAGCTTGATGCTCGCGGCATCTTTATAAACAAATCAAAAGAGTAAATCGTTTCGAGCTAGATAATCTGAATTCATATTCAAATCCTCTAGCGCGTCACCTTTTAACGCGAACAACAACATAACCGACTCCATGAGACACGACTATGTTATGCATGTAGTACTAAATCGCTCGTCCGTAATTAGGGACATTGGCATAAAGTACATCGCTTTTGCATAAAACCCTAAATCGCTTGGCATAAAAGCCCTCGTCACCAATGCAATGTATGTGACTCGACAACACGACATCACAAACACAACACAACAATAACATTATCATCGCACATCAAAATTGGCATAAATCCCACGTCGCCATAATTTATCCACATCAAGATAAATATATCATCGTATCATACATCATTAAGTATTCGTTATAAATAAATACATAAATATAATGTTTAATCACCCCGTCATTATCAATTTATTCACCAAATTCCAAAGGCGGAAAATAGTCAAACACCAATAATCATCACGAAAGTCATTCCTAATAACCGGTATTAACCATAATCGTCAACATCGCAATCGGATTGTCCATATGTGCCTTAAATCGACTAAAACGCAATCGATTCAATTAAACCGTAATTTGGCCTATTTCGGATCGTTTCGTAAAAACTCGTAATTTCGAAAAACTAACCTCGCCACTAAGTTCCACACGTCGAAATTAGCTAGTACGTCAATTTTCGTTGAATTCGGAGCAACTTGCTCCGTCGATGAAATTACAGAAATCAGAAAATCGGAACATAATCGGGCTCTAAATTTAATAGGCTAACTTATGTCCTAATTATATTTTATTAATACCAACTAGTAGTATATGAAATTAAGGAATTTAAAAAGAAACAGAAACAAACTGCATAATTATGCAGAAAACACAATTATGCAGTAAAGAGAAAAATTGATAGAAAAACACAATTTCATTCCACCTGCCACAAGAGGAAGGGACGAACGTCCCATGGTGTGTTAGGGGCTTGAGGCGGGCACCAGGGAGGTTGGGAAGGCCGCCCCTCATGGTGAGGTGGGCGCCTCCCAGCTTCTTCTTCCTCTTTTCATTTTCTTCCTCATTTAAACGCAGTGTTTCCTGGTTTAGTTTTTCACAGTTTTCTTGTTTTTCTTCATTCTAGCAACTTATTCTTACTAGCTTAGCAATAAAACACCAACAATCCATACTCCTAACCCAACCTTTCTAAGTTATTTGAACAATCATCCAACCAAAACTCATGAATCAACCTATCAATTTTTCCTAAATCCACAACATATCTATCAAACCCTAACTATATGGAAAGGAAAATCAAACCCCTTACCTCAAGTGCTTGGATGATTGCAAGATGCTCCAACAAAATCCAAACCTCAAGCTTGCTCTTGCTCCTCTTCTTCTTCTTCCAAAACCCTCTAGTTCTTTCCATGTTTCTATGTTAGGTTTTTGTGTTGTAATGGAAAGAAATGAGGAAAATTGGTTTTATGATGTATTCTTACTAGCAACCAAGGGTGTACACCCAATTCTCATCAATTAATTCTCACACCCCTATCTACTCTTATTAATTAACACACTAATAATATCTAATAATATTATTAACTCAATTAATTAAAATAATTTTGGGGAATTAAATATCGGTCCGAATAATATTTTACCGAACCGAACGGAATAAAAAGGACGAGCGAAGCGTCCAAATATATTAATAGATATATCGATTAATATAAATATTCTCGTCGCCAAAACAATCATCAACGGTAACTCAAAATATTAATATAATATAATATAATATTAATTAAAACGGGGCGTTACACATTTCATTTGAGATTTTTTAATATGAATTAGCTACTGACTTGTATAGTTTTAAATCTATTTTAATTCAAAGCTTACTTAATTCTCAAGTTTCGATTATGTTGTATGGTTTAAAAGCTCATTTCTCATTTGTCATTTAAATTGACTAATTGTAGGAGTGTAATACCATGTGTTTCTTAGAAAATTTAGGATATATTCCCCCATTTAATTGTAGTTAAATTTAAATCTTATCTTAGATTTGTAAATAGAACTTCAAAACTAACCTTTAGTAATTCAATTCCTAGGAACTAGTTTAATAGTTACATAGTTCTTATAGGTTCCTCTTGCATGTTTAGTTTGCGATATCCTCCTCTACTTTTTAGAGATGTTTAGGTAAGCATTAGGACATATAGTTGCTGCCCTTACTAGGAAGTCATCATTCATGCTTCGGTTTCATTGTGAATAATCGCTTTCGCAACTTGTGCTTTCTTTGAAGCCTATTTCTGACACTTTGTTTCATATGCGAGATACACGGAGCATTATACTTGCAATTCGGATGTGTAGTATCCATTATCTCATTCTTGTACACATGTGTGTGCCCTCTTTATCTGCTTTGTCTGGATTGTAATTTCTCGCAGGTACATTAGATATACGTCGAATGTGTATAAACACACGTTCTTGACCGTGCATATCAATGCACATCCTTTATCAGTATCATCTGGATAGTTTTTTGCAGGTTCATTAGATTTACGTCGAATGTGTATAGACACACATTCTTGACCGTGCATATCGATGGACATCCTTTATCTGTATTGTCTGGATTGCGATCTTATACAGGTGTATTTGCTTCGGATGTGTATGACACACATTCCCGATTATGCTTTTGATGCCTCCGCACATGTCTCACCAGATTGCTTTATTGCGTGTCAGCAGTACTCAAAGTTTTTCGAAGTATTTTTAGCTTGCTTGCTCTTCGGATTTATTATCCGCTTGGTATTAGCTTTACTTTGTTTATCGCATTCTTTTACCGCTTTTCTAGAGAGCGTGAGAAGTAGGGTTTTACCGCTTTCCTTGGCATGAGAAGTAGGAATAAAGATGTATGAAGGGGCTTCCGTATGGAGCATGTTCAGGAACCCCTCTGGTTTATTTAAAGACCCGTTTAGGGCGCTTCTGTTTGCTAATTGTGTTTAGTTTGTTTAAAATCCTCCAACGTGCATAGGGAGGTAATTCTCAGAAAGTGTTTACATTTGTGCTTGCGTGGGTCAGAACTGGTTAGGACACCCGATGTGGCACCACCAAGCAAAGTCCTGCTTTTTATATTTCCTGCTATCGAGTCATGATGATATGATGGGCAAGCGAAAGGGGTCCGTAATCGACTCCCGCAAAGTTCTAGTCTGTGTCAGCTTGCACACGCGAATCGTGTTGCTTCCTTTATCGAGTCAATAAAAAAGTGGCAAGAGTTCCCTATTCTGACTCTCCACGCTTTCCAGGGGTTCGCATTTATCGCAGAGCTCGCATCATTTGCTCTTCACACTTGATAATTCATGTCATGCGGTGATACCATTCACAGGAATCGGATGTGTTGGCTCCTGGTTGACTCAAGACATGCTCGTTACCGTTCGAGGCTATGGGACTTCCTCCTTTTCCCGCGCTTGTGTGACATTTGTTTGTTTGCATTGCATTGTTTGTGTACTTCTGCCAAAGCACTTGTTTGCTTCATCCCCTTTTGTCGTCTTCGATTCTACATTAGGTAGTGATTCGAGATAGACATAGACTTAGGTTGTAAACCTTTTCCATTCCCTTTTGTCGTCTTCGATTCTACTTTAGGTAGCGATTCGAGATAGACATAGATTTAGTTTTTAAACCTTTTCCATGTTCCCTTAGGATTCTCTCGAATCTATCTTAGCTAGCGATTCAAGTTAGACCTTAGGTTACAATCCATGCATGATAACATTAGGGATAGAGTTAGATAGTCTCCCTTGATTGTTTTCTAGTTTCTTTTGCATACTTGCATGTGATAAAACTAAAACTTGTTTTCTTTTTCTTTTGAAAATTAAAATACTTAATAATGGTTCAAACTCCTTTTTCAAAGGTAAAAGAAACCAACCAATACAAACCTTTTTACCTACGGATTTTCTTTTGTGTTTAAAACTCTTTTTTCATAAGTAAAAAACACAAAACCCACCAAAACATATGAGCCGAACTACGGCGCTCTGACTTTCCTATTGCACAAGGGAATACGTAGGCATCTTGTCACAGGGCTCGATCGAGCAAACTTTGTAAATAATTCCTTCTTTATCCCGTGTTTTCTTTATTTTCCTTTATTTCACATGCATTCTATTTTAGCATACAGATGTAGCAATTAAACAGTAAATAGATATAAACACACCCATTAGACAGAAAATAGAAGCGGATACCGTACAGTACTACGGGCGTGTGGGGTGCTAATACCTTCCCTTCGCGTAATAGATTCCCTTACCCTATCTCTCGGTCGCAAGACCATATCTTATCCCTTTTAGGTTTTTCGCGATGCGTTTACCTTTCTCCTTTTGCGAGATAAAAAACGTCCGATGGCGACTTCATTGATATAGTTATTGGATGATGTTCAGCCGGTTATTTCAACCTGTAGCGGTAAGTTTGGGATTATTGTTTCATTCGTCCCAGCTACGGCAACATAAATGTTCCCCTCTAGTTCCTTGACCTCCTCAGGCGTAGGAGTTGGGTGTGGAGTAACAATGGTTGTATGTATTATGATATTATCAACATTCGAAAGTAAGGCAGTGTCGTGACAAGTAGCCAAGAGCACTTTACCTCGCCGCCTCGTAACAAGTCGTTGATCGTCGACGACCATTGTTGTTTCTTCCTTGTCATCAACCTTCGTTCCAAGGTATCCGGCCAGGTGGGCTTTATTTTTCTTTTTAGCCACCCGTTCTTTAGAAGAGGAAGCATGCTTCCTCTTATGTTCTTTGGATTTACGAGAATGGGGAGATTGATCATCTAGTGATGACTATAAATATAAGGAAAATATCGGAGAAATCATAACTTTAATCAAGTATTCTAATTAAATGATGCTTACCTCGACCTTCCCACTACGGTGTTTCTTGTCCCTCTTGGACTTTTTGGATGTGTTAGAGGGAGCAGCCGAATTCTCCGAGCGTTTTCGACTCTGTTACATGATAGGAATGTTAGTAGTCTGTAAAACACAGAGTGTCGAAGTATAAAAATATACACTTATAGGAGAATCAATTTTTTTGATGGAAGAGGAAATGGGTTCATCATTTGAGGGAGTGTGAATGGGTTTAAACTGCAAAGTGTCGAGCATATCAGAGACATTTAACAAGAAATATGAAGGGATGTGAATATAAAGCACACCTTTGAATGAGAAGGTCCTTCTTTATCATCGGTGTCGACAGGCTCAGTCGACGGCCCTTCCCGATTCTCAATGGCAAGAACCTTCCTGGGAGAAACTACATGCGCAAAGGTACAACTAGAAAAGAAACTAAGTCAAATAAGGATGTGAGTCGAATTTAAAAAGAAAATTGAACTTTCCAGAAGTGGTTACCAATGCTTCATCTGAACCACCCGGTCGACTCTCTTTTTGTAAGCATTTTGAATATTTGACCAAGAGCTATACCACCAATCTGGGATAGGTGGTCGAAAAGCCAATGTTAATGGTAAATACACCACCCTGAAGATTGTTTGGTAAATACACCACCCTGAAAAATTTCTGAAAGGCTTGAATTTCTCTGATGTTGGTAGCCTTACATTTTGTCGTCTTGCCCTGAAAAGTGTTGAGAGCAACATTCAGTTCATCTATTTTGCTAGCAGGATCATTAACAAAAGTAATGAAATATGACTTCCACCAAGTTTCAAACTCCTAGGTGCAGTAATATGTTGGTCTAAATGGGGTAAATGTAAGTTTGGCCCTCTGAGCCCAAAGGTTGTCAACAACCTCCTTAATAACTTCCCAGTTCTGATCATTTAAAACATCAGTGAGCAGCTCATGAGATGTATAGAATGATTTTAGGGACAAGCTGGCATAGCCCAAATTGTCGAGCCACCAAGTTAGGTTGGTAAGCTGTCAAACAAGGGCTTATATTGGTGATGGCATAGGTGAAAAATTGAGGAGTTAAGAAACGCCTCCAATAAACCAAAGACCTCTGTCAGTTCTCTTCTTCGATAGGGGGAAAAGAATCAGTAAGCCACGGTGGCCTGCTCCTGCCATCAGAAAACTGAGCCATCGAGGGTCTGAAGTCCTCTCGTGTCAGCATGATGTTGAAGAGCATTTTGAAAACCTTATCACTTGGATAAGTTTTGTCGACAAGAGTCAAAGGCAAGTAACATGGCCAGACGGCCCCGTTCCAATTATGGGAAATTGAAACTTTCTTTTGTCGAAGAGGTTTTATGTCTTCGGAGAAAGTAGCATTTAACTATAACTGCAGGAGCCAAAAAGGTCCATGAACCAAGACGCTTTTCTTCTTTGGATTTGTGGGATCATACGCCTTTATTTGGTTGACCATGTCGGTCAAAGAGGCATATAAAGAGGCCAAAATTAATTGGCCTAAAGCAATGTTTTCACCCATGTGTAGCGGAGTGGCTAAACAAACAAATTGTTTGGCTATTTGCATCGACCTTGAGCAAAAGATAAAGCGAGATAGCCAGAGAGTTAAAAAAGCAACGTGTTCCTCATCATAAACGTCGCCAGAATCTCATTGATGATGGTTGATGAAATTGGTATATGTTGGGTGTTTGGATTCGCCAACGTCGAATTTTATTGAGATAGGGGTGTAATCAGTATGGTTGAAAACTTTGCCAACAGGCTTTACTCCCGTCAAAGCCGCTAGATCAAGGAGAGTGGGAGTCATCATGCCATACTTCGTATGGAAAGTATTGGTCGACCCTTCCCAAAAATGTAGGGAAGCCAACAGCATGCCACCAGAATAGGGCTGACCAACGCGGGAAAGTTCTAACAGATCATAAATACCCATTTCCCTACATTGTTGACCCTTGTTGGGTTCTAATCGTTCCATCCAGGCTGTGAACTTAGGACATTGTAGAGGGGGAGTAGTACGAAAGTTTCTATCAACAAATTGCAGAGAAATAGGTCTTGAGGACGTGATCAAAGGGCAAGTACTAGTACTAGTGGGGAAGAAAGCGCCTTCATCATCAGCGTATATTTCGGATGGAACATCCACGGGTAGTGGACCTAAGAAAGCTAGGGGGGTCGATGTTAAGAGTAAAGGGGATAAGTACCTGAGACTGCCATATCTTGGTTTTCTCCTCAGAGAAAGGAGGTTCTGGTATATATGGCTTTCCATCAACATGACAGATCAAGAAATTTTTGGCTGGGGCCGTTTGAAGATGTTGACTCGCCATTTGAGAAAGAGGAGAAAAGCTTGAAAATGGTAAAAATAGAGTTTTGAAATTTCTGGGTTTTTGGCTTAGAAGTGGGGAAACTAAAGAAGCATAGAAAATATGAAGAATGAGAACAATGCCTATTTATAGGCTTGGAACGAAGGAAATGAAGAGGGTAAAAGAAATCTTGGTGAATTCCTAGGTCTTGAATTGTGTCCTTCGAAGGACACGTGTAGCCGGATGAAGTGAAGAGCGTGGTGGGCCATGTCTGCCACCAAAAAAGCAATGATGGTCAACATTAAATGACCCCACGTCTTGAGATAAAATTCGGATACGTTTCCATGATTACCTGACGTCACAAAAAGATCGGAATAGTGAACGGTCTTTAGGGGTAGTGGAAACGACTGAGTCGACGGAAGATACAAAGCTCCATAGATGCCATTATCTCATGGTCGACAGAATTGGAAAATCGAAAATGGAATCTCTGGGGGGCATTTTGTTACCTAGAAATTTCTAAATACATTTAAGGACATATGTCAGGTAAATTTCCCTACAATTTAAGGGCTGATCCTGAATGGATATAGTTTCCTTGGGTATAATATATAAAATCAAGTTAAAGATATCAGGAATATATCGACCAAGCAAACGAACTAGGAAACCAATCGATTCGACTAAAGAATTGAATAAACTTGAGAAAGTCGAAATCGGCATGACGAGAAGAGACAAGCGTGTCGAAGATAAACCACTTGACTAGGAGGATAAAGAAAGACTATTGGTCGATTCGACATGTTGTGGGATGTATGAAGGAGTTGGTCGAAGTTTAGACGCTATCGAAAACATAGGCCAATGAACTTAGGAAATATCATTCTTCCTAAAGTATATCGAAACCAGAAGCAGTTAATCCTTTTGAAATCACGAAGCGGGAAAGAGTCAAAGTCGAAGATCGTGGGCGGTTATTTCAAGAGATCGTGGTTACAAGGCGCTAAACTAATGGCGAAATCGTGTGTAGCAGTTTTATCTTAGTTTTAATTTCGTTCGTTGATTGCTTTCAGCAGTTACCTTGTAAAGTACTATAAATAAGTCATTTCATTGTAATTTTAGTGTGTTCACTTGTATTCTCAAATTTCTTACCAAAACTACGCCCAATTTCACGCTAAAGGAAGAAAGAGTCATTGAGCTTTTGATGTCGTAAATCATCATCCTTACTTTCAATGCAATCAATTTATGTTTAAGTTTTATCTTTCTTGTTTTTTACTTCGTTTCATTTGAACAACTTCTATATTGAACACTTCAACGTCAATTGTTGGTCACGAGTCACCAATTAGTGATTAGTTGAATCTTGTTTGTCCAGGGCCTGCTGTCGGTTAGGCAGGTAGTCGAAATTCTGTGTGGAAATCCATTGTACTGCTTCCCTTGGTCTCTGAAAGCCGTTTCTTGGCCAACATCTATTTCTACGGAATCAGTATAATATGCTAAATCTTAGCGTGTCTTAAGATCAATGTCGATCTTGCAAGTAACCCTTAGTTTTAAGACCGGGGAGGACCAGCGCTTTTTACCATTTTCCACATAAACACAAGGCCACTTAAAAATAATAATGGGCCACTAAACTTTTATTGGGTCTACTAACTATTACTCCTCAAAATTCTATTTCACCTCTATAACTTACTCATCCGTATTTAATTAATAATTCTAAAAATACTAATACATTCTAAATATTATTTCTTCATCGTAATCAACTTAATTAATTCTTCAACTAACGAATAAAATCCAACTTTAATTTAATAATCCAATTATTAAATCCTTATATAATTTAATTAAATAATTAATTAAATTCGGGACGTTAACTCTCCCCAATTAGGATATTTTCGTCCTCGAAAATCTATCCGAACAACCATCCTTAACACCACATTCACATCTAATCTTTCGATTCAACAATAACTTGACCATGGTTTAAATCTAATACTTATATCTTAATCCTCCAACACTCTTTCAATATAATCCTTACTAACTTTCCAACCATTTTGGCAATATCTTGAAACAACATCTTACAACATAGCAACAACCTTCACTTGCCCATACTTGACTTATACAACATCACATCGATGAAACATCCATCGCTCTACTCACCATTAAGATAGCAAGACAATTACATACCACCCAATACGATTCCGTCTACTATTAACAAGAGATTAACGGTGATCAAGTCCTCAATTTGTCAATAGATATGCGTTCAATCATAATGGAGAATAAACCGCCGTCACTAACATTAACAGTAATATTTTTCCAAGGCATTCCAACTTGTTAAGCAACCAAAATCTTAAATTTGTATTACCTTCGAATTCAAGAAACAGCAAAGCTCCTACAACGTTTGCACCGTATCCATCAATGACATACTAATCGATATCTCCCAACCGAACACATTAGAAGCAAAGCTTCTCCCCATAACTTGACTTAATTCACAACAACAATCGAAAACAACAAGTAAGCGGTGTTCCACACACGCTTACAAAGGAAACAACATTAGACAACATTGGTGGACAGACCGACCACTCTGATACCACTAATGTAACACCCCAAAATTCTACCGGAAAATATAAAGAAAATCGAGTATTTTAATTTTCATACAACACATGGGATGCCACATTTCAACTTTAACAACATAAACATAACGAGATACATATCACTTTTATTAATAGGGATCACATAACACTTGCTTCAACTTTTAAAACAAAACAACCTTTTATTTAATATATAGTGGAAATTCGTAAGTATTCAAATCAAACAACTGATCATCTTAATTCAATTAAGACAACTTGAACCATCATAGTACTTTTTGTTATCCAACTTAAAATACAACATTAACAACAACAACTGAAAAATGACATAACCTAAACATCCCCCGAGTGCTACTTATCAGAGCAACTAGACCGACTTTGACTAACAACAACTAAATTCTTCATTCTCGAGTACCTGCACATTACCAGTATAAAGGCAAAGACGAATAAATAGAAAGGGTGAGATATCGAAAAATATAAGCAAAAGTATGATAACTAATATATTAGATCTAGAATCATACAATATTCAGCTTGACCAACTACAACATAACAATCAACAAAACAACATAGTAAATAACAACCATTATAATAACTTTTATCACCAATTTAGTTTATATATATCAACACTTTATCATCACCACATAAATCATCATAATTCATCACAATCGTCATAAATCATCACGAAATCAATAACAATTAATGCATCACCAAAAAACTCAACAACTTGAACAACATAAACCACAACGATGACACAAATAAAAAAAATGTGACTCGACAATGTTTATGCATGTGGTACCCTAGACTATAGCCCTCATCGCTATTGCGTAATTAGAGGCCATCATCATTTCCATTATGTCTATCAACAAGTTGCCATTAAGGCCAAGGCTACAGCCCCATCACTTATCTTGACAAATGTGACTCAATAGACACGACTCACATACAGCAACAACAACAATCAATAACAACATCAACTCATCATTTAGGCATAAGCCCTCAGCGTTTTGTTTACCAAACTCCAGGTAAAGCGATCGACAACAACATATTTTGCACTATGCAAATCACCAACAACAATTCGTCAATCTCCAAAATCATGCATTCAATTAAAAGAAGAATATCAACAATATTCATAATTTAATTAATTCCGGTTACGGATTAATATTCACCAAAATATACTCATCATTTTATTTACCAAACATCGGAGGTAAAACATCGTCATTAACATCATCACATTTTGCATTATGCAAATCATCATCAACAAAAATCATGCATTCACAAATTGGAAGCATTAATCAATAATATTCACAATTTAATTAATTATGGTTACGCATTAATATTCACTAAAATATACTCTTCATTTTATTTACTAAACATCGGAGGTAAAACTATGAGAGCAAAGGTGAAAGTGTAGTATTTTAATGCTTATCTAAACCCTATATGTGCTAATATATCATGCTTCAAACCAGTGAAAGTGGGGAACATCCAAAAATAAGAAAATTTCTCAAAACAGCCTGCATGAGCCGACTCATGGGTCCTTAGGTCGGCTCATGAGTGGAAGATTATGGTCTGGCAACGCCCGGGAAGGCGCACGCCTTCTCCATGCGTCGACTCATAGTTTTGGGAAAACATGAGTCCACTCATAAAAGCAATGTATCGGCTCATACCCTGTTTCAGAAGTTTCTACTTCTGGACCATCAGAAGTTCTACACCATCAGAACTTCTGCACCATCAGTTACGGACCATCGAAGTTACGCACCATCGAACACGCCGAACTTACGCACCATCGAAGTTACGGACCATCAAAACTTCTACCTCATCAGAACTTCTGCACCATTAGAAGTTTTGGACCATCGAGTTACGGACCATCGAAGTTACGCACCATCGAACTTCTTCCCCGATATACGCATCGCCGAAGTTACGGACCATCGAGTTACGCACCGGAACTTCTTCCCCATCGAAGTTACGCACCATCGAAGTTACGCACCATGAACTTTTGCCCCATCGAAGTTACGCACCATCGAGTTACGCACCATCGAACTTACGCCCATCGAACACGCACCATCGGGAGTTACGGGCCATCGAGTTACGCAACATCGAACACGCCCCGAACACGCACCATCGAAGTTACGGACCATCAGTTTTGCACCATCAAAACTTACGGACATCATTATTCTCAACAAAACTGATGCGCTACTAATATTACTCGTTACGCTGTTTTATTCTACTATGGCTGTTTGTTTGCTACATACCGCATGTTAAATTCACTATTATAATTATTATATGACTCAACTATACTACTAGCACATGTGTTCATCATACTTAAAGGTTCCTAAAAGTAATACCAAACAACTACCTAAACCATATCGTCCCCTTACAACTTCATCGCTGCATCATTTTCCTTATTTTCCGCACTCGTGTTCTTACAATTCAACCCATAACCAACTTATTTTTCCATAAATACAAATTCTATCTACCAATATAGTTACACATAATCGGACCAACACGGTACCGTAACAACAATAATAGGCAATATTTTCAATCGATCTATCAATTTCATCATAAAACATCGGTGAACTTATACAACCTAAATCCCACATAAAATCATCATACAATTGATTATACAAGTCAAACCCCACCCCACCTTTGGATTGAAGAGCTCGAAAAACTTGATCGTAATTGGCAACTATCGGTTTGAAATTTGAGCTTTTCTCCTCACGCTAGCAAACCCTTATTCCCAATTTTTCCTCTTCTCACTCTTTGCTCATGGTGTTCTTCTTTTCTCTCTTTTCTAAGTACTAGTACTACTTCCTTATACTACTACGAGGCCACTTAAAATAATAATGGGTCACTAAACTCTTATTGGGTCTACTAACTATTACTCCTCAAAATGATATTTCACCTTTATAAATAACTCATCCATATTTAATTAATAATTCTAAAAATACTAATACATTCTAATATTATTTCTTCAACGTAATCAACTTAATTAATTCTTCAACTAACGAATAAAATCCAACTTTAATTTAATAATCCAATAATTAAATCCTTATATAATTTAATTAAATAATTAATTAAATTCGGAGTTACATTCCACAGTATGATTCGATCGACTGACTGGTAACTCATGACCGACAACGGGTTTTCATACGAAGAAAGACTCAATAAATTAGCGGCTGCGACTCGTGACCAGAGAGTATTGAATTGTTTATAAGCGAAAATAACGTAAAGTTTGCTCGTAAACAAAAAGCAAGTAAAATAATCAAAGAGACAATTGAAAGATAAAATATTTGCATTGAAATAAAGGTGGTGATTCACGTGCATCAAGCACTTCTTCACTCTTTGTTTCCTAATGCTCGGAATGACAAAGTTTTGGCAAGTGATTTTAGTACAAGTGAACACACGAAAAAACTACACTGAATCTACTTATTTATAGTATTTACAATGTAACTGCCTAAATGTAATCTACGGGCATATTTGAATCTTGAGTTAACTGCTCCACTGGATGTTGCCACCTATTTGATGCTCAATCAGCACACGAACTACTGGTAACTGGTTGTAACTTCGAAATTTGAATCTTCCCGCTTCTGGATTGCTTCGACATGTTTCCTTTGGCAAGATTAAATCAACAGAATTCTTATAAGTTTAGAACTTCTTTTGGTCGACAAGAACAACTTCGACCGTCTTTTTTGTTCTTCATACTCTGGTCGACTAGACCAATTTCCAAACATCTCAACATTTGTTCTTGTCTTCTTTTGGTCAACTAAACCAATTCTTGATATTTTTCCAAGTGTTATTCTTCTCCTTATAGTCGACAAGGCTCGACTTTGACATTTTGGCTTAATATTCCCATTGGTCATTAATTTCTCTAGTTTGATAAAAACAAATTTCAAACACCTTGGCTTCAATTTCCTAAAACCCTTATTTGAAGATTACCCATAACTTATGGTAACATCTTCATTTACTACCGTGTTTGAATACCTTAATATTTCTCAAGGTAATAGCGGGGCAAGGGCGAGGAAGCATCCTTCACATATTCTACCTCGTTGACATCCTTAATTTTGTGGAGTAGTGTGGATTAAGATGCTAGTTAGAATTATTTAGATTTAAATAATTTAGTTTATAATATTTAGAATTATTTAATAATAATTAAACAAAATAATTAGCGTGTAGAGATACTAAAGGTGTGATGGTAATATATGGTGATAAGTGAGGGTATAAAGGAAATAACATATAAAGAGTCCAATGGGTAAAAAGAGAAAATATAGGAATTGAGATCATTATATACGATCGTGGTAATTGAGAGAAACATGAAGAAAAGGGCGAGCCTTTGGAAAGAGATGATTCCTTAGTGTTGAAGAATAAATCACTACAAATTAAGGTAATGGGTTTAATCTAGGTTTATTATGTTTGATATGTGGTTAAGGTAGATGTAGGTTTTTCTTTGTGTGATGATTTGATGAGAAACATGATGTAAGTGTTCATTTGATGATGTTTGTATGCTATGATTTATGTTCAATATGCGGGATGATGTGTTTTGATGATGATATACATTATATGATGATTGATATGTGTTTTGGACTGAGTTTTTATTGTGATCGAAAGTGGAATGGGGTTGGACAATACATAAATTGCATCGAGAAGTCGTAGTTTATAAGCACCTTTGAGCGAGCTTAGGTCGAGAAAAATGATCCCAGCATTGCCGAGCAAGCCTAATGGAAAGTAGAATGGTGGGAAAGTGAGCTACGGAAAATGTATGAGGAGGGTTGTCACTCCCAAGGTCGTCGAGTGAGGCTTAGGCAAGCGGACGACAATATTTTAAAGTGTTGTAACTTGAGTTTTACGACTCTGTTTGATGCGCCGTCCGAAGCGTTGGGAAGCTAGCGTGCTTGAATATATTATGAAAGGGATATATGAGTTATTTGATGCATGATTCCAATACTTATGTATTTATGATATTGAATTATTATATATTTTCCATGCTATGTTCTATTTTTAATGACAACTATGATGTTGCTATGGAGTTGTTATGATGTTAGTGTGATGTTAACTATGGTATAGTGACGATGTTATAATGATGTACATGTTTTAAATATGTAATATATGCCATGTGATGTTTATATGAATGATGATCAAATTGACTAGTCGTGGTCAAATTTAATTTGATGTTTTGTGCATCATGTATTCATAGCATTTTGGACGGTGGTCCACTTATATGAAACCTCAATCCTATTATACGGATTGTGGCGTTTTGATGTGCTCAGTTCGAAGGAATCAGTTTTATGGTGGAGATCTTTGGAGGGTGATGGAATAGGTGTTCATAAAATATTGGTACCATATGCATTGAGTCAGTATTTGTTGCATTAACATCCTATGTGACATTTCATGAATTTTTTGATGAGTTGTAACGTGATGATGATTGTGAACTATGTGATTATATGGCGTTTTATGATGAAATATTTTTAAGTGCTAATATGATGTATCAATGATCATGATGTGTAGATAATTATATGTGTTATTATATGATGATGTTATTGTAACTACTAATATTTGCCTTATATATTTTATAATGAATTATGATTACTCACCCTTTACATTTGAATGCTTGCCTCCACATTAGTAGCAGCATGTGACCAAGAGTAGTTTGTAGAAGCGTTGAAGATAGCTTCAGAGTGTTTTATTTATTTCCTTTAATTAGAGGTGTCTTGCTCTTATATGAAACATTGGGTTAAAAATGCTTCATTTTGCGAATATGATTGTTTCTTTTATGTCATGTTGACATGTTTTATGGAGGTTTTGATTTTTGATCTTTTTTAATAAGTGATGAAACCAATGTTATGAGTTTTGAAAGGTTAATTATGATGTCGACAATGAAATCCGATGTGATGTCTTTAAATGATGTGGTGAATTATATTCAAAAGTGTGTCTAAAATTGATGTAACCTTTGTTACAGATCATGATTATTATTATGATGTTTTCTATGAAATATGTCACCCTTGAATGGTGATTTTTATTCAATTTAATTCGTAAATTATATGAGAAATACATGTGGGGTTAAAAGGGTGTTACACCACCACCCATCAATCAACTAAAATACACAAAATCATAATTAAATCGATTAAAATAAACTAATTGAAAATATGGTGTTACGATTTTCAGGGTTATGTGGGTCATTATATGTACATGTTCCTCTGATAACCACTTCAAAAAACCACTGAACATTTTTTTGTCGTTTAGGTCTAGTTGCAATTTTGGAAGGCGTCCTAAAACACAAGCGTTAACAAAGCTTACGTGATCTATCAAAATGTGTTTGATGTCCCGTTGCAATGATGACCAAAGGATCATCATCGCGAGTCTATGTCAAGGTGTCCTCCTTAGAAGATGATGTTAACCCTTGCTTTCCCTTGGGAGCTTTTGGGGAAGCCAAGGGATATTACATTTGTTGAAAACACCCGCCTTGTGTAATTTCTCTAAAAAGATTTAGAGTTACCTCAATCGACAAAACCTTAAGTGATGGTGTTTTGTTGTAGGTTATAGTTTTCTTGACCATCTGGAGGGAAGATGGAGGGAGTTAGAGGGGTATAACCCAGATTAGTTTTATTGGGCCCTATGGTGGGATCCACTATAATGGTCAAAAAGTACAGGTGTGTTTGTGTTCCCTATACAAGGGAAAAGAGACTCAGAAGTCTTAGAAGGTATATTACATTGTATGGTGGTTATGGTTTTCTCACGATGGCGAGAAGCCCAATATGGTGTTGTTTTAAGGTGGTTTTAGAAGTTCTGCTCATGTGAGGTGGAGGGTTGTATGGATGGTGATATGCTTAGGTATCATCCAATGAGAGGTGTGATTAGTGTGTTATGATCAAGTGATATGCTTTTAGGGTGTAATGACCTGTATGACTTAAAATATGTCATTCCTTCTACAAAGGGTGTATTTATAAAGGCCCATAGGGCCTAAGATTCTCTTGGTAAGGATCATCGTTCACTCAGTTAATGTTGGACTGTTGAATCCATATTTCTTGGAAGATCGTGGGTAAATTATTGACCCTAAATTCTCTCTGCTCCAGAAACTTCTTTTCCCAATATTTCCCATAACTGAACAATAGGAAGGCCTTGGAAGCAAGGCAAAAGCTTCCCTCGAGCAACATGTTATTTTCATCTCTCCTGGGGCATTCTCTAGCCATCCTCCTAGAAGAGCCCCCCCTGCAAATATAACGCTACATCCTTTGTACAAAATTAGTACTCAAATTTAAAGGAATTGAGTCTACATTTCAAATTCAAAACATAACATAGAGGATTATTGATAAATGTTATGGTCAATTTTATAGCAGTCGCAATGTAAATTTTGAAATTCCAACATCATAATATTGAGTAAGAAATGTTTTATCAAATTCCAAACAACCATTAATCGTATTTTGGGGATTTCTAAAGAATTAGCTTATCTTATAATATTAATCATCTAACTATTTGAGCTATTACTTCAACCACATAATCAAATTCTAAAAGAAATTCACCACTTATTCCAAATAGTCGTCCCAATTTTTCTACGGTCAATCTCAGCATTAAAAATTCACTGTTTAAACTGTAAAATTCAGTAAACAACTCAAATCGGTTTCGGACATACGATGAGCACCAAAACGACAACGAAAAATCTAATTATTCTACACTCATAGGTTGTCTCGACCAACGAAATGAAATATTGAGAATTTTTATTTTTAGCTATCTTTTATAGTCTTATTGCGTAACTTTTAAAATTGTTAAAAACTCACACATGCAATTGAAGAAGAAGATGAAATTTAAAATTTTAAGTTTTTAGGACATTCGCTAAAATTGAGGAAATATGAGGAACTAAAACATCCTTATTTCTTTCTATTCAAATGCTTTTGGTGTTTAATTTATATTTGGATTGGATTTGATAGAAAAAAATTGAAGATTTAGAGTTAGAATAAAAATGTGGATGAGAGTTTAAAGTTCAGCGGGAGAGAAAGAGAAGAAAAGTTTTTTTTTTTGAATTTGTTTGTTGCATTATTTGCTTAAGTCATTAAATATCATTTTGTCTTACCACTTTCCACTAACCACGTATGCCTCCTTATAAATTAATTTATAATATAATTTAAAATATAAAATTATAACAAATATAAAATTATATTATTATTTTTAAATCAATTATACAATATAATAAAATAATAAATTTTAATTGAATAATAATATAAAACTATTTTATAATATAGTACACTACCTTTTATCTCTACACAATTAACTACTCAATAATTTGTGGGAAGTGCCAAAAACATGTAAATTATTATTCAATGTTTGCGTGTTGTTAACAACAATGATCGATGTGATTTAAGTAACAACTAGATGTTTTTATGTTGATTGAGTTTTTAATAAAACTTTCTCTTCCTTGCAAAAAAAACTACTACTACATATTTCTATGTTGTTGAAAACTTAACCAGTAGATATTGGATCTTAAGTTTTATTATTACATTTTATTAATGGGCAACGACCACGTGTGAACGGTAACATTGAGAAGATTGGCCGTTAATGAAAATGAAATGTGAATGCAAGGTTAACCCTTTTTTTCGTCAATGCGAACGAGGGAAACGTGATTCTAATGTCACACTCCCTCACAAAATAACACTCTACTTTTATTTTTGTTAAGATTTACAATAAATTTATTAATGATATTGAAATCATTAATATTATTTTTTTTAAATTATTAAAGTGCGTGATTGATAAAACTTAAATATTTAATATTATCCTTAAAAAGGTCCTTAAAAATTACTGAAATTATTACTCTTAAAAAAACTCTAAAATCATTAGCATTACTATTAAAAAAAAGTGTGGCCCTTAAACTTAAATATTTAGCATTATCCTTAAAAAAAATGTATGATTCTTAAAAAAACTACTTAATACATTATCCTTAAAAATAATATTTAAATCATTAGCATTACTCTTAAAAACTACTGAAATTATTAGCATTATCCTTAAAAATGCATGGCCCTTGAGAAAAAACTACGAATGCATTATCCTTAAAAAGATTACTATAATTATTAGCATTACCTTAAAAAAAGTGGATTTCTTAACTCATCCATGTCCTTTTAGTCATCCTGTGAAATTTCATTTTGCCTCGAAAAAGGAAATAAACTTTCGGTAAGCACCATATTCAATGAAATTCGGGTTGAGTGCAAGCAGGAGATTTACTTACGTCATGATCTAGGAAATAAATTTTTAGTACATTGATGAACTTATATCGTGCGAACCTTTCCCTCCCATATGAAAAATTTCAAAAACTCTCTCAAAACCCTTCTCACCAATATCAATTTTCTCTCAAGCAATCAACACGGATCATCAAGCAACAACTCTCAATCAATCAAGTAAGCGATTTACTCATTTTAGAATTTATGTAAAATCGTGAAACTAGTGAAATAGGGCTTGAAATATGTTGTTTTGTAGTTTACATCATTAAGGGTCATTATAATACTATTTGCAAACTGTTTTGAACGATCAATTCATTTTTTAGGCATTTTGGAATTTGGAGTGGAGCTTTCGTTGTTACATTTTGCGTGAAACAGTTTATTTCGTTTCATGTGATGAACAAAGCAGGAAATTTATTTAGGTATCTGTCTACATAATTTTTTCATTTTTCCTCTACGAGTCATATGCTAACGTTTCATTACGGATTCTGGGAGATATGTCTAAGCGAGAGTCACGTTTGAGGCATGGCGAGTTACACAATATGCTTCTTTGCGAGAGAGGAGTCGGTCACACGATCTTGAGGACTCGGACCACACATGCTCGTCGATATCCGGACAAGCTATATCGAGGCCGTTCTGCTCCTTCGATTCTACACCTTCTTCCTCGGTAGTAGGCGAGTCTCAATCCATCCCGCCTCATCATACAGTAGGCGCACATCGTCACCATCCTTACCACCAAGGGTTTTTGAGACGGGATCCATCTGCTACACAGGCGGGGCCATCTGAGGTGAGACTTGATCCTACACCTCCAATACCCCTAGTACATCAGGTACCAGGGCCACCCGAGGTTCTGGTGGGATCAGAGGCACCGGTGGTAGAGGCTGCAAAGGCGGCACAGGCGTTACTAGAGGTCCCTCAGGTCTTTGGAGGGAGGCCTTTTGACTTATATGTGCTTACGCATTATCCCACCCATGTCGCTAGACATTTATGGGATGGAGAGGTACGGGATTTATATTTATGTTTCATTTATTAATTATGTTATATTATGAATAATATTATGAATTCTAACACTATGTTTTTTCTTGCAGGATCGAGATACACTAAAGGTCATCAACCATGGGAGGAAGATCAGCAGGCTAACTCCCCTCTCGAGCCATGGTTTGATGATCTCTTACTGACTACAGGGTTGAGATACTTGACCCTCTATGGATATAGCATGCTCAACTGGGGGATGACCAATGCTTTTGTAGAGAGGTGGCACGAGGAGACGTCTTCGTTTCATCTACCAGCGAAGAGATGCGATCACACTCGATGATGTCACTTATGCCTTCACTGCCGTCGGTTTTTGGATCATGAGAAGGTGGAGAAAGACGAGGTGATTGAGATGTTGGTTGAGAGGCTGGGGGTTACTGTGGAGGAGGCCCTGAAGAAGGTTGAAAAGACACGTGGAAACCACGTGAGGTATAGCTGGATGAAGACTATTTTTGATCAAGAGGTTGCACATCTGCTGCTGCTGATGGTGATCGAGTAGGTTACACTACGGGGAATTCCATGAGAGCATACATCTTGTATCTTTTGGGACCCGGATATTTGTGGACACGGTGCCACCTACACTAACGTCATGTACCTCAAATTCTTTCTTGATTTAGAAGCGGTCAGCGGGTGGCGGGCTGCTTGGTTACTTGTATACCAAGTTAACGAGAGGTGGCTAGGTGGAAGGCGAGGCGGATCATCGGCGGTCGAGACTCTTTTGTGGTATAAATTATTTCTCTTAGCTTCATTTTTGATTTTTGATTTTGAAACTAAGCGATATAATTTTGATATTTGGAGGATGGATCCTACAAATCTTGATGGTTATCTTGGCGGATGCCTCGTGTATGTGCATATGAGCGCTCGGAGGAAACGACGACACTAGTGTATCGGGTTTACAGGATCGGTTTGTGCATGAGGATATCCACTTCAATGCCTCGCCGACCACTACGAGGCGATCGCTTTTGATGAGGTTTCTCTGTTTGAGTTGGTTGGCGTGCGGTACTCGAAGCTGCGCCTATATTCTCGGCGGTGATCGTCAATTCGGGTATACTCGGATGATCCCTCGACATCCTACTTTATCGCTCCTCCGGCGGTGAAGAGGAGGGAGATGGATGAGATTTTGATGATCTTGAGGTTACTCTTCCCTATGGAGGCCAAGAGTATCGTGGCTCTGAGCGATTAGGGTTCTGCGTTTGGCTACATGTTGTGGTACTTGAGTTTCTCATTCATACGTCACGGGAGGCTCGAGGGACCCACGGCTCATCGGGAGATCTGGAGGAGGAAGCGGCGACGAGGATCATGCTCGGGGCGTCTTTGCCTAGGTGTCGTCGTATCATGGAGCTTGCTAGGGATGACATCGACAAAGGTTGTTTCCTAACGGATTCGATGTCGAGGCGTTTTGGATGCCATCATGCGGAGCTCGGGGTGCCTGGTCTCAGGAGGCATCGGAGGAGCATCTCGAGTGTGACAGTCGGCTCATCATCTGAGTAGTTTATTTTGGTTGTATTTTAACTTTGTATTTTTTTATTTCATATTGTACGGGATATGTATTATGAATAATATTATTATAAAATTTATTTTGGATAACATTTTTGGGTGCAAATTCGATTTAAATATTGCATGATTTTAATTTGAATCACAAATGTAAAATCTAAACCTATTGCTTATAGTTAGGTTTTCCTTCTAACTATCATGCAAAGAACCGGAAGTTTATTTCGTGTCATATAAATAAATTTCGATTTCACTCAAAATTTGAGAAAATAGTGCGTACCAAAATAAATTTCGATTTTAGAAAGATATTTTAGGATTTTCATGAGGTCGTCCCACCCTTATGAAGTGATTAAGAAATTCCTTCACAAAAAAAAAAAGATTTGTAAAACTTAAATATTTGTTTGTCTTCAATAACACTTTAATGGTTTTCTTTTAAAATAATTTTAATATAATTAATAAATTTATAGTGTAATTTAATGCTGCTTAATCAGTATCAGAAAGATTTTACCTTTTTATAAGTATCACACTTAGTTACTTATATTATTAAAAGCATAAAAAAACTATTAAAAATAGAATAATGAGAATAATAACTTGGACATAGTATTAATAACATATTGATAATAAAAATATATTTAAGCATATTTAATGAAATGTTAAAAGTTTCTTTTATATAACTTAATTAAAATGGATGAGTTCTAAGTTTTAACTAAAAATATATCTTTCTATTTTAAATATTAGTATTTGTAATTAAGTTAGAGGATATCGATTTATAAAGAAATAATAATTAAATAAAAAGATGTAGTTAAAAGAATAATTTAATTTTTTTAGGGCATTCGCTAAAATTGAGGAAATATGAAAACTAAAACATCCTTATTTCTTTCTATTCAAATGCTTTTGGTGTTTAATATATTTAGATTGGATTTGATAGAAAGAATTGAAATTAGAGTATGAATAAAAATGTGGAGCGGGAGAGAAAGAAAAGAAAAAGTATCACACTTAGTTATTTATCTCAGTATCACTTAGTTACTTATTTTGTGGTGCGGTTTGGGCGATTTTGACGCAAAAAATCATCTGAACTGCGAGAGGAAAAGGCGTGCGGTTTGGTTTGGTTTGGTTGATTTTTAGAAATAAACCAAATCAAATCAATGCAGTTTGGTTTGGTGCGGTTGATTCGGTTTTTTACAAATAATTTATTGAGTCATACATACATACATATATAGATGACAATATAACTTTATATTTGATCATTCATACACTACTAAATAACAACAAAACAAATCATATTTGGACAATAACTTTTTATTTAATATGTAAAAGTTAGATTAGACAAAAGTGAAATAAACATAAAATAATAGCATAAAACAATAACAAAATATTATAAATGAAACAAAAAAAATACAAGAGATGAGAGATTAGTGAAGATGAAAAAGAAAGAACATAAGAGAAGAGAGATTAGAGATAAAGATGCGTGATAAAACGAAATTGAAAGAAAAAATTTGCATAAATAATGAGAAGGTGAAAAAGAAACAATATAAGGTAGTAGAGATTAAAGAAGAAAAGACAAGATATAAGTGGTGAAGATGAGGTGATAATGCTATGAGATATCTAAGAAGATTGAAACTGAAACCATAACTGTAAAGATGAGAAAATTGTATGTAATCATAATGCTAATGTATAATAGGTTTAGGTTTGGGTTAGATGCGAGTTAAGTAAAATTTAGATTGTGACATAATGCGGTTTGATTCGGTTTGCAAAATATGAACCGCAAACCGAACCAAACCATGCGATTTTGTTAAAAATGACTCAAACTAATCTGAATTAAATACGATTTTTTACGGTTTCGATTTGGTTTAATTTGGTTTGCGGTTTTCTATTGGATTGATTTGATTTTAAACACCGCTAGTTATTTATATTATTAAAAGTGTAAAAGTACCGTTAAAAATAAAATAATGAGAGTAATAACTTGTACATAGTATTAATAACATATTGATAATTAAAATATATTTAAGCATATTTAATGAAATGTTAAAAGTTTCTTTTAACTTAATTAAAATGGATGAGTTCTAACTAAAAATATATCTTTCTATTTTAAATATTAGTCTTTGTAATTGAGTTAGAGGATATACGTTTTATAAAGAAATAATAATAAAATAGAAAAAGATGTAGTTAATCTTAAAAAGAATAATTTAAGAATAAATTAGTAGTTAAGGAAATATAATCGACAAAATAATTAATATGGTTATTATGCTCTCTTCTTCTCTTTTTTTGATTGAAATGCTCTCTCTTTTTTGTTGACAAAAATCAACTTAACGACTTTCATTCAATAAGCAATTCTCAATACAAGGAGGTAACATAGTAATAAGGCTACGCCTAGATCAAGAATTAGCCGCCTTTACTAACAAATGGGCAATCGAATTAAGCTTGGCTTCATGAACTTTACCTCAAAGTTCGAAAACAAAATAACAATGAATAATATGTTATAATTTACTTTATTTTCTAAAATAACAGTAATCAACAAAGATGACTTCTAATGTGGGAAAACAATCAAATCTTCGGAATTCAAAGAACGTTCATACAATTACTTATAAATTATTAACTAAACAAATTCTCACATTGAATTTGATTTTTGAATGAGACAACTTCTTATTAATTAAGTGAGTCTTCATTGAAATTTGACTATTGAACTTTGCTTACCAAAAATATATATAAAGAAATATTTTTTCTACAAATTTTATTTTTGTATTTGTAAATATGAATTGTCATGTTTAGTCATTATAATTTATTATACAAATATTTTTTTTGAAGTATCTACATTCTTCCTTGCTACAATTTTGACCATTTTCCTTGAAGTATCTTCCTTTTCATTAACAACAAAGCAATCATCCAACTTAAGTATCCTCTCATCTTCAATATCATCAAGTGATAAATCATTAAATTTAAATTCACTATCTTTAGTATCATCATCTTTACTATTATCACTACCCTCCTTTTCATCTGCATCACTACCAATGACGTCAACAGTATTATCTAGGACATCATCATCAACATTACTTTGGACATCATCAGCAGCATTACCTAGGACAACATCATCAACATTACCTTGGACATCATCAACAATATTACCTGGGACATCATTATCAACATTACCTTGGACATCATCAGCAACATTACCTTGGACACCACCAACATTAGTTACTTGAACACTATTTTTAGGATCAGCATATAGGTGAACTTCGGTTTTCATTATCATGGCATATTCATATACATTAATAACATCAATATCATTAAGCATTGTACTATACTTTTCTTGCTCATCATTATACCACTATAACAAGTATTGTGAATAATCAAGATGAGTAATTTCTTTCACTATACCAAATGCCTCAAATAAGCCCCATCTATGAAGGTCAATCTCTACTAAGTGTTCTTTATCCCCTGTGTAGTACTACATAGTCCTTAAAAAAACCATACCCGTAATAGAATACCAAATTGAAACTCATGACTTAAATGCAACAAGAAATTGAAATAGGCTTACACTAAATACTACTAATGAGGTGGTTACCCAGAACAACGTCGCCGTCATGTGGTTGTCTCCTCACAATGGCCTCCGCCATTATCCAAATGTCACAACACTTCACCTCCCAAATTTGGAAAACCCTAATTTACAAGGACTTGTTCCAAAACTCCTTTTATGAATAATTTGTTTGATTTCAAGTAAACTTAAGTCTTTGGCCACATATGTTATGCCATTAGGAAAATAAAAACTAAAAACAATTGCATGTCGGCGTCGTTTGGCAAATCAGCCTTTTTTTAACAGACCACGAATGTGAGGGATGGAAACCAAGACAAATTAGAGATATAAGGACTCGGCTTTGAAAAAAAAATGTAGGGACTAATCACCAAAACACGCTAACTTGCATGGACCAAAGAGCTATTTAAGCCAATTTTGATTTATTATCCTCTTTACGCTTGAACTTTTTTCGTCTTTTAGTTTTTATTTATGGCATTCCAATCTTGAACATGTTTGTGCTTATAGGATAAATTATTTATCTTCTAATTTTGCTTTATAATCCCATTGTCTTTCACACTAAGTTTTCTCCCTTTAAAAATTTGTATAGTTTTATCCCTGATTATTCTTTTTTGAAACTCTTTGGTTTTACTTGTTTTATTCTTTGCTTGCAAGTAGAATATAGTAAGTAGTCTTCTCGTTACATCATATGTGTCTTTCTTGGTTATAGGATGGTCAAAGAGATATCATTGTTATCCTTAATATATTAAAACAGAATACGTTTAGGCGCCAAATTTAAAGTAAAATCCGCCTAAACACGTGCATCACAGGGTTAAAGTACTAGTTATCCTTTATGGCGGGATCAATTGGCATAAGGAACATTTCAAAATGCACAAGTGAATGAACTTTGTATTTTGCACATGACTGTAATAAGAAATTGTCAAAACTTCAATTGGGACCACCAAGAAAATGTGCAAATAATTTTTCCTTTCAAAATGCATAGATTGGAGAGCAAAATGACCTAAATTGGTACAAGAGTCACACGTTTCATCCCTTTTCTCACACAGATTACAAATTGGAAATTCTTAATTTGGTTCACACATTTTAGATCTAATTTTGCACGTACCATGACCTCATTGTATTTCCTATAAATAGAGGACCATTTGCCTTCATTTGGAAGCTTGAACAACCATAAAACCTCAGCAGTTTCACTCCCAAGAGCTTCAAAATCGAAACCCTTATTTCAAATTAATCTTGTTTAAGTTCAAATATCTTCCTAGAATCCCTCATCGGTATCATCTTAAGATAAGTGAACCATTACGAACTTCAAAACCACCGCAACCTTCACTAAATTTCACTATTCTTGACCTTTGAAGCTTCAAATAGAAAGGTGAATCGAGTTACATTTCGAACAAACAAGTTACCATGCTCTTCGTATTGATTTACTTATTCAAAGCACTCACCCATCTTAAATTTATTCTTTGTATTAGTCATTTGATTTTACTTTGAAGTACTTAGGATGTTTTGAGTTTAGGTAATTTCTCTCTTAGAGCCAATAAATGGCTCTAATCGAGATATGAGCAACAACATAAGTATAAGCTTAATCATACGGTGTTTGAGGTTAAAACTCGGGTCCATGATATGCAAAATTGGTTCCAAGGTTGAAGGTGACGATCACTTCACGTGCTTTGGCGGGAAGTTTGAATCTCGACCGACCATGTCTTGACACGCGTGTTAGTGTTGTGTTTATTTTCTTTTTAATTCCTTTTCTTTTCGATTTATTTTAAATAGCTCCTTTAATGTTTTTCATAAATCACAAAATTATTTTCTACCTCGTATATTTTTCCAGTTTTAAAAATCATTTATAGCATTTTTTTGTTATTTTATTTTTAATTTTATTAAACATTTAATTTTCATGCATTTTAAAACATTTTTGTCCCAAACTTTTGAGATTCAGTTATTTGAAAAATTTATGACTTTCTCAAAATATTTTTCCATTTTATTTGATGTTTTTATACCTCTTTGAGAAATTTCCATTTTAAAATCATTTTTTAATCATTTTTAAGATATTTTTTATATATTTTTGTTTGACTATTTAATCATGACTTGGTTGATTAATGCTTCATCAATTTCAATTGGTTATTAGATGATGCTTTGGTTGTATGAACTTTCGTCATTTCAAACTTATCATTTAATGATCATTTTATTATTTTTGGTACTTTGGATTAATGATAAGTTTATCTCATGGCATTGTAAACTTGAATGGTTGAAATTTATGATAGATGATCCTTTGTCACATTTCAATTGTTTTTGTCCATCTCTCTCTCTCCTCCATCATCTTCTTTTTTTATTTTGTTTTGGTCATTGTGTGACATTGTGTTAGGAGGACGATTTCGTATCATTTCTCTAACATGTTCACACATAAATTGTTATTGACCGACCTCACATATGTGTGACTTCTACATAAGTCCACTTATGATTTCTTAACACAATGCTAAATTGTCCCAACTCGGTTGACTTCTCATTATCACTAACATTGACATATTAATTGTAACATTTACTTTTAAGCTCTTCACATTTATTGCAATTTAATTTCATGTCATTTACATTCATATCATTTACATTATTGCAATTTATTTTGCTTTTTACTTTATATTTATATTCTTTTGCTTTATCATGCTTTATTACTTCAAAATAAAAAACAAAAGCATTAATAAAATGGCTAAAACCCTAAAAAATTATAATCTTCTCTTATGCACTTTGTGTTACCATCCCTTGTTTGAGGAGTATTTGGACCTCGAACTTTAGGACTTAGTGTTTTCCTTTTCTTTGAGTGGTTTAGGGTCTAGACCTTATGATTCATCTGGACCTCTAAACTTATGAAATTATGGTGACAACAGACTCAAAATATCATGACATCTGATCTGACATTATAAAATATACAAGGTAGAGTATAACAATTAACAGTGCAGAAAACAAAATAACACAAGGAGTTGTTAACAGTTTGGTTTTAACCAACCTACATTTGAGGACATACCAAGCGGGAATGAAGTTCACTATCAGTGAGTATTAATTCAAAGGAAACCTCCATGTTTACACTTCTCATAATCGGACTACCCAAAGACCCTTCTACCTAAGATACCACGTTAGATATGAGAACCTCCGCTCACTTTCAATCACCTCGGTGATGTCATCGACCACTATCACACCGTTGCATCAACTTCTTGGCTCCTAACACAATCAGATTGGAGATACCTCACTCCAAACACAACTAAAATAGTTTGAAGATACCACACTTCAAACACAATATAAAACAGCCACACATGTGACACAAACAAAACTCGGAATTGCTTCACAGTTTCTTCCAAGGACACAACTACACTCATTGCTTCACAACTTCTGTGTGAGTAAAATAATCCTCTTGCCTACATGCTTTGAGGTACAAATCAGTGACCATCCCACAATCCGGGTGGCTCACCTACAAACCAACTCTCTTAAAGAGTTGTTACAGACTCAACCCTAAAAACTACATCAATACTAAATTCGACTGGTACCAAACTTAGGTTACAAAGCTTCTATTTATAACCTATTAACCAAATGGATTTGGGCCTTCAAATAACAACTTGAAGTTGTAACAAACTGCAGTAATAAACTTTCTACGGAAAACAAACAAGTAGATAACTTCTGCTACAATCAAGGTCCTTGTTGATTTTTCTCCTTAGCTCTTGGACCTCCACAAATGCCTCTAAGATCACGCCACATATGATGCATAATATTCTGCATAATTTAAAAGGCGTAACAAACTTTGATAGTTCGATGGCGTGATGTTTGATGTTTGATATCGTGACATCTTCTTGACATGTTGTTCGGATGTTGAAACATTTCAACCTGACATGTTTCTCCATTAAATGGAACTTCAACCTGCTTTCTCCTTACAACTTATAAATCCTATTTAACCTATTGCTGCTAAATTAGTTTTACCAAACATAAAGCCAATTCTAAAAATCGAGAATCAACAATCTCCCCCTTTGGCTTATTTTGGCTAAAACTAATTTACATAACCTTTTGTGTTACAGAAGCATAATAAAATATACAAGGGTTTAAACAATTTAATCCAGCAACAACAATTTAGAAGTCTTCAGTAGTTACTGTTTATGATATTTCAAACTTTATAAGTGACAATCTTCAGTCTTCTTTTATGATGTTGAAACATCATACTGGGACATCTTTTGGTAGGTCCAACTCCAATGTTCTCTGTCTTTTAAGGATCCCACAGATCACACAAATTTTCTCTCCTTTAAAAGTTACTCTTCAAAGATTGCATAACATAACCACTTCTCCCCCTTTTTAGCCATAATAAGACAAAGGCTTGTTGAAGGAGAACTCACTATATGGAAACATAACATCATAGGCACCATCTTCACAAAAGGAGAAATATTGAGGCCATGATGCACATGAGGAAGAAGATACTAAATACTCCCCTCGACTAAGAACTATGCTACGACCAGTTGACACAAAATCCTCTTTTGGAGCACAAGAGGAAACTTACTAACAGAAACAAACACTTGATCTATCCATTTACAGACATAGAGAACCAGAACTCTATATTGGATAACTCAGAACACAAGACACAATTTATGTTCATAACTAAAAACAAGACCTTTGGACAAAAATACTTGTAGAAAATGCAAGAATCGTGAGACTCATAATATGACATCCTATTTAACATCTTTGCAAAGCAATTGGAAAGATTGACCTCAAACTTAACAATGTCGAACACCCCTTTTCCCTATGTTTGCCACAAGTTGACAAACATAACCTTCCTGAACTCTAAACTTACCCATATCAGAATGAAGGACATGAGAGTAAAACAAATGAAGACACAACAAAAGTGAAGGAAAGAAAAAGAAACAAAAGACACTCTATATACGAGCAACCATGATAATTAATTCCTCATACGGTCATTACATTTACTAGTAGTTGATGATACTAGTAAAGTCTTGAACTAGAACGATAGTCATGCATTGGCGAGCATACTACTTTAAACAAACTTAGAATCTTCTTATTCTAAACCAAAGATAGAAGCGCCAATTCGAATGAGGTGATAGAATATCAAGATCCATAGTCCCAAGTCTCTTCCATAGACTATCATCAACAATGATGTCGCAACATCATTTGGACACCATCAACTTTACTCTGAGAACCTATCGACTTTGGTTACGAGATTATAATAAAACTGCTTCTTCAAGACTTTATGTCACTTCAGGACATAGTAGTATACACTCCCCTTCACATAAGCTAATGAACAATCTCTCCCTCAATAGCGACCTCACATACATATTAGCTTGGGAAGAATAGATGTCTAAACATCATATAGGATGATCAACGATGTACACATAATTAGCAGATGCTCCCCTTAACATCATTCTCCTCTTAGCTTCGGATAGAAGCTTACAATAAATTACTACTCCCCACGAGTTATAAGGACGTCTTGGATGTTGGTCCTCATAATACTTGAAGTTTTTTTATTTGAAATTTGCCACGGTTTCCAAATTAAGAATCCTTAGTTTGCTTGCTACACAAGATTCAAATTTCCACAATCGTAACTTGTAATAGAAGAAACCATATAGTTAACCATGCGTATAACCAATGATACATCTTCAAAGATAAGTTTGAACCTTATGTGCCTTCTTGATCTACGGTGTCTTCAACGATTGTGATGTTGCATCTTCATGTAGAATATTATCTTTTATACATCACATACTTCATCTCTTCTTTATTGATTTTCACACAATTATCACACAAATATCCATCTCCGTCAAGATATTTGACAACATTTGTATGAATCTCCCAATGAATCGACTCTTCAAATAATCACGGACAATGTTCCACATCCTAAACTTGTGAAGATCACGGTGAATTTTAATATTGATATTCAATTCACAATATACCTTGAATCCTTGACAAATACTCGACTCGATAGAGTATAAGTGGTTTGGTATTCGGTTACATACTAATAAGTACTAAGTCTCCGTCAAAGTACCTACCAGTTAGTCGATTAGAATTGTCTACTCACATTAGATCATCACGATTGATTACATCTTCACACTCACATACTTCACAGCAACAACACATAATTCTCATGATTGAAGACAATAAGATAATGTTTCAACATCGATACGACATCATCCATTATGGTTAGGGATAACATCCATAACTTCTCATCCATAATACTTTGGGGACATAAAAGCACAATGAACATCGACTTTACATCAAACAATTTACATGATCAAGGAATAATATGATCCACATCTCAATAAACTTTTCTTCATACTTTCATTCGATTTTGAGAGGTGATGCCATAGTGCAGTACCAGCAGAGGAGATTCCCTCAACTAGGTTTGGAGCAGACTTAATTATGGCATGACACGAATTATTGATTCTTCATAGCAATCGACTTCCTTGATTCTTCTTGACAATACCCTTCGGGATAGTATTTAGGGTAGTCGGCATTCATGACCATGATTTCAACGTGGTTGGATCACAATATTGACTCCAACAAAATATGTTTTATGTTCATGAATAAAATTCCACATACAGTTCCTTTGATCGGAAGAATATACGGATATAAGCTCATCTTGATCTTACATAAAGGGATTGAGGGTATACCTTTATGAGTCTTTTACTTGTAATGAGCTTAACTTTTATACTCCATAAGCTTAGGTCGAAATAAATTGACATCGAAGTATAAGAGCTTGTTGATCGTGTCTGATCAATTAATCTGAGATGTCTCCTCTTCCAAATCGAGGCGGGCTCCAAACATATGTACTCACACTAAATTTGTTTAGCACCGAACATATGTTCTTCATTTGTAGTTGCATACGGTAGTAATGTTCTGACATCCTGTAGAACATTGGTTCCATCTCCTTGGAACTCATCATCCTTGATAATCTTCAAGGTATTCAAACAACTTGCAGATGTATATGAGAATCATTGATCAATTGATACTCATCAACTCTATTAATACATGCCTTTATGAGTGGACTTGAGAGAGATCTCAAGTGTCTTTGACACTTTTAATAATGTTGTGAAGATCTGCCAAATATTTTGTTGATAAAAATAGCCCTAGGACCCTTCTTTCACTATAGGGGTTGCATCAGAGGCTATGCAACGAAATATAGCCATCCTTTAACAGAATGTACACAATGCTTACTCCATAATTCACTTGTAAGCATAACACATAAGGATTGAAAAAAAAATCAGCCCTACAATAAGCTCGCATCTCCACCAAACAACAGACTAGACCCAACTAATATCCGGACCAATATGTAAAATAATCTCAATAAACTTCAAATACAAATTAAAAATATAACTTTTGAAGTTAAATTTAAAAACTCGTGATTTTAATAAGATTAAAATTAATGATTTTTTACAAAGTACAATATTATAAAAAAAATTAAAGTTTCAAATAAATTTAATAAAATGTAGATTTTGAAAGTCATAACTTTTTAAAATTAAAAAAATTAAAAATTAAAAACATATTCAAATAACAAAAATAATATAAAAACAAAGTGTTAAATCAAGCAGGTTTTGAGGTATTAATTTGTTGCCCCAGAAAAAGAGTTGTCTGCTCAAATATCTTTGAAAATGACAATAAGTGAAAACAAACCTTTGGACCCATTAATTTATTTTCCTCCACTAAATTATTGAAAGCACACAATAATGTTTAAAACGTACTTATTCACAATTTCACATTTTTAGAGAGGATTTTTGTGAAGACCAACTCACACAATGCATTAGTTTTTTTAAGAAATTCATTGATTCCAAAATTATTGGTATATTTTGATTGAGTGCATTTGTATAACTTTAATTGATTTCTGATGGTATTTAAATTAAATGTCTAAAATAGATTTTTATATGTTTATAATAATTTTGGATCATGCTAATGAACACGACACGACGATTTTATCTATATTTCTTAAAATTAATAGAAAATTTCCGTTCAGATAAATAGACTCAAATATTTTTTCTTTTGAATTAAAAGATTAAAAATGGCAGACCCCATTTGATGGTGATGTCAACTATCTATTATGTATGTCTATTCCTAAGAGAGATTTGATGTAACAAAAATGAAATTAAATCATTATTATCGAATGATTTGAGCCTTACAAGTCTACATTATGGTTTACATGAAGATGTTATCGTGTATCTTAGACTTTATTTGCGAAAATGATTTTTTTAATGAGTATAAATTTTTTTAAATATTTTTTGAAAAATAGATTTTCTTTATAATGATAAAAGTGTATTTTTGATTTTTGAAATATTACAATAATAAAAATTATATTTAAACAATTTGTCTAAATTCTCCAAATCTCTTCTCGAAGACAAATTTTGATGATCATATTAGATGTTTTTGGTGTTTGGAAAAAATAAAAGTCTTTTAAAATCCTCGCAACAAAATCTTTTATTCGATCTTTTCACCCTATCCTTTAAAGATCTTGTACAAAACTTTTACATGAAAATGTTAACGTGTACATGAAAATTATCCTTTAATATTCTTAAATTATCATATGAGAAGTAAATGAGAGGAAGATTTGAAAAATGAGAAGAATTGAATAAAAAGATTTTGATTGAGAATAGTAACAAAATTTTATATTTTTATCTGATCCTTTTATTTTCAAAATCTCTCTCGTTCTCCTTCAAACTTCTACAAAGCCTTAATAAATTAAATCCAAAATTTTGTTTTATAAATTATGCATTGGCTTTTTAAAGGTTTAAACTTTGAAATTTTCGATATAAAATTTATTTCTAAATATTTTGAGTTTCTTAATTTATGTTCATTAGAAAACAAAAGTTAACATGAACTTAGTTTATATATATATATATATATATATATATATATATATATATATATATATATATATATATATATATATATATATATATATATATATATATATATATATAGAATCTAGAATAACTATATATTGACTATGATAGACTAGCATATACGGTATGTAAATTATAATCGAATGTAATCCCTCTAACAATTTTCTAACTAATATTTGTAAAATTGGTTTAAAGCGACTTGTAAAGTGGTGATGACACTCTATATAAATTTTTATAGGCTCTCTCTTTAACCAATGTGGGACTTGGGTTTTCCCAATACACCCTTTCATGCTCATATTCTTGGACTTGATGCATGAATATCGGGTGCCGGATTATCGATATGTAGAAATTGGTTTTAATACACTTGTTGCTGACACTATTCGGTTTGGTGTGCATATAAGCGATGTGTGACCCAAATTGATATGCTCGTGATACCATGATAAAATTAGAGTTTGACCTTACATCCTTTCAAAATCGGCTTAAACGACTTGTAAGGTAAGGCGTGACACTCTATATAAACCCTTTGTGGGATTTATCTTTAACTAATGTGTGAGTTGGGTTTTCCAACACTAACTCAAGAGAAAGATCATGCGTGAATGTGCATAATTGTTATCAATATTCTTCAATAAGAAAGCTTGGTAAATATTCATCATGTCCACTTAGATTCAAAGTTTGAAAAGGGTATTAGATATATGGACTTAAGGAAATCATCGATTATTTTGTGAAGTTACCAAAGTAAATAAATAATTCATACTTATACTCCGTGCAATATAATAATATATCTCTAAATGCTTAGTGAGTCAATGAAATACGGGTTAAGCTGAAATATGTAAGGAATTTGATTATCGTCATAAAGAACAAGAATGCTTGAGCACCTCATGTTTAGATCAACAAATAAGTGAATAAGTCATTGAATTTCAAAAGTGGTTGAATCTAAAGCTTTATATTTTGTTTCACTAGATGAGCGTGGTACTATATTATAGTTCTTTGTGAAGTGAAATAAGGAACATCAAGAAAGAAACACATACTAGTTAATGAAGAATTAAGAACTTGTTTGATGTGATCAAACTCAATCATAATTTACTTCAAGGCTTATATTATCAACATATATTAGAAATGTAGTAAATGATTTTGAGTTAGACTTGGTAAACAACGGTTGATATGATGCTTCTGAAATGTATTAGTGTAGCACAAGAATAGATGTAAGTTTATTATACCATTCATACTAGATTTTTAAGTTCATAAAGTGACTTTTGTAATTTTCATACTTGGGTTGATTAGGTAGTGCTCACGCCTTGAGAATGATCTTTTACGCATCTTTTTTGCAATTTTCCATGGAGAAATGCATTATTTATGTTGTGAGGGCATGAGTCATGTTTTCATGATGTCAAAACCCCTACATTACCCTCAATGTGATATAAGTCTCTATGGACAAGAAATATGTGCAACATTGGCATGAAACTTGAAGAAAATAAGCATTTGGCAAGAAATCCTGAAGATGCATCGATGCAATTCAAGTTATGGTCGACTCACTGTTTTATGCAACTCTCGGGTTGTTACGTATGCGACCCATTGGTCGACCACACATTCAACTGAACTGGGTGGCAAAAACATGAAGGTTGTGTTGATGCAACCCCAGTGCGGTCGGCGCATTCAAAATTTTGGCCCTCATTGGGCTCGGGCTATATTGCTTGACCCTCCCTCCTGGAGTGATCGATCGCACACTTAAAATTATGCAATTTTCTTTAATTTTTTCCCGCCTTGTAATTGATTTATCACTAACACATATAAATAGTATTTTATTTCATTTTGAGCAGTTAACAAGAACATTGTGAAATATACACATCGATAGCACTTCATCTTCATCCTCTCTTCTCAAAATTCAACATCTACACATAATCATAGGTGTTGAATCAAGACTCGAGTTGTGGTGATAACGTTCAAATTGAAGATTCATTTCTGGTTTGGGTTGTGCTTTGTGGGCTTGTTCTTGAATAAAACCATTAGAGTTTTGTCCTCCAAGATTCCAATTGGTGAGAGGGTTTTTGGTACAAATCTCTGCTTCAACGAATTCATCTGAGTGAAAGGGTCAAGGAACAGTGGGTTTTCTCGATCAAGTAACGGTAATTAGAGGATCGTGAAGGAAGATTTGGGGTCAATCTTGTTCGATCGAAATCAGCCGAGTGAAAAAATTGGTACAGCAAATTGGTTGTGCATTCGAGTAGCGGTAATCGGAGGTTTGTTCGAAGAGATCGATGTTTGGTTTGGCTCGAACCATGGAATAGAAAGAAGATAACTTCATCACCAATAGTTGATTTGTGTGAATTTGGAACTATTTCTTCACCTGTTACTTTTTGCAATTTTATACAAATCATTTCAATTCTATATTCTAGAATTAGGGGCGCGTGCCCTACGCGAGGACAACAAAAAACTCCTTAACAAATCATGTGTTCTTCTCGCCTTTTACTTTCTATACTTGTTTGCTATAATTTGTGTGATTCAAATTGTTGGACTTGCGTCTATTGAATTTGTGGTGCGTCGAGCTCAATTTAGTACATTGGTAACAATCTGTTTAGTTGTTACTTAAGAAAACTCACCATCACAATTCAGTAAATTCGAGCCTTGTGAATTATGCACGCAGGGTGTTTGATAAATTGACTCAAACACAAATTATTCATTGTACTTGACTTTATTCTTAAACAAATTCATTAGAAGTATTAAGTATTCATTTAGTGTGTTTAAGTATTTGACCATTTTAGCATTAATCGTATTGATTCACATTTTCTCATACTATTTCGTATGGTTAGCATATCTGATCTTTTCAATAGTGGATCATTTAGACGATTGAAAATTTAGGGAGCTTTCGCATTAAATTTTTAAAAGCGTAAAATTTCAAACAAACGATCTATTCAACCCCCCTTCTAGATCGATCACATCGTCTAACATATGTTTCACTATTACAAGTGAAAATTATGAATAGAAGCCAAATAGAAGAATATTTGAATAGTAATTAGTTTGGAAACATGAGATAATGTGTCGAAGTAACCTGAAGCCTTTGATATGATTATAGACTTTTGTTACCAATATGGCCTTGCATCCTTCAATAGACTCTCATAATTTGTGTTTGATATTTTAAACTTATATTTTTATTATTGTGGACTATTTTTATGGAAAATCAACTAAAATACATGTTTCGTTGTTTCATATAGCATTAAATTTAGCATTCATAGCATGAATCCAACAACTGTAATTTACATCCCCATCATAATATGTTCACAAAGTTTAACCAATAATTAAAACCTCTTGAAGAGCAAATACATGTCAAAATGAAGAACATGGAGCGATGAAGGAGCAAGCACGATAAAGAATAAAGATTTCGAGAATGTATAAGGCAATCGTTGAAACAAATGCATATTTCTAGAGGGTATCTTGAGGGTTACAAGACATTAAGTCTCAAATTTCTACCCCTTTCATTTAGGTTTTGTTGTTTTTAGCCCTTTCTCAAATTTTAGCCCTTCTCATTCAGTTTTCTCGTATCTCAAAATTAGAAAGTTAGAAACAATGACATGTTTAAGGTTTAACTTAATGCATGATTTTAGTATTTTTATTCACCCATTTTCTCCACCTTTCTAATTTAGGGTTTTTTAAATAGGTAAAAAATGGAAGAATGTATTCATGTATTTGTTCATCACGGATGGTCAATTGTAGATGATGAACTAACTAATTATGAAGGAAAAATTTCAATCTTTGAAATATGATGTTGATAAGTGGAGTTATTTTTAGTTGGTAGGTATAGGTAAGGATATGTGATATAGGTAAATTGACATTATATGGTGCAACAGTTCAATGTTTGGGATGCATATTTTGGCTGATGATAAAGGTGCCTAAGATATTACGGACTTACGTAAGGTGCTGAGTGTTAATGTTTATGTACAACATCCAATGTCTTGGAATGAGTTTTATGATTCTCCTATAGAGGTATAAGATATATGTGTTCGGAGGAACACAAATTTATCAATGAACAAAGAATTAGAGCTTGATGTCGTGGAGAGGGTTTAACTGCAAGGTTATCACTCTAACACCAAGTCTGTAAGAGAATGAAAAAATACAATTGAGAGTGAATTTAAATATCGAGAAATGACACATCTTTCCTCTTAAATATGAAACAATTAATAATAGAAAGTGTGAAAGTGTTACTGACCATCCGCTAGATTGATCTCGACGGTTAGCAAAGTTCTAATGGGAGGAATTTTTGTTTCTAGGAAGAAATGGTATACCTATTATGCATGCTTTATTTAATCCTCCGTGTCATTGGAATTTTTCTTGGGCCTTGTGGTGCCTGACCAATATAAACCCTAAGGATATTGTAAATTTTGATGAAGAAGATTTGATTTGTAATCTTTAGAAAGAAGTAGGAATATGAACCCTAAGGATATTTTAAATTTTATTAATGAACTATTTCACATGCATTTTGACATTTAAAATATAAATTATATACATTTCATTTTCTTTTAATACTATATGATGTTGTAATAGGATGAATTATACAAATAATCCTCGTCACCATCTTCGTGGGTATTAAAATATGCCCACAAAATCTATATTCCCAATAGTATACAATAAACTCGCTATCTTCGTGGGTATATTCCATCAAGCTTTAATAACAAAGTCCATATGTCGACCACAAACAAACCACCGTTGCAACAACAAACCTCGTTTCGACCATCTTGTGATACACTTGATCCCTTTACCAAACTTGATAACTTAAACTCTCAACAACACAATCTTAACACTTTATTCTCCTAATAGCTTCACATCCACTATAATGAATATTATATCCCTTCAATTGATCACGCTTACCCAAACACTGACACACAACTAACATAATCCCAAAAATAATTTGCATCGATGGACGATTATGTTTTAGATTTTTATTTTTCAGGATGTACTCGATCTTTTATCTTGATTCCTAATAATTACTACTCTCTCTCACTCTCATACACACACCACAACATGACCAAAATTCATCGTCAGACACCACATCGTCTCCTCCAACTCATCCTATTAAAAAATTATGTTCTGACAAACATCAACCAGAACCTCTCTCATGTGAACAATCTCCTATTTCAACAACTTCATTGATTAAGTTTTTATAATCTACAATGTAACCCCTTATCATATTTATACATACATTTATCCTTGATTATTACTAGTGTATTTATTTATTTTGAAATAAATTTTTTAATTTCTAGAATATCAATTTTTTTTAAAAAAAAATAAATAATAAAAAATAATTTATTATTAAAATTATTATTGTATTATTAAAATAATAAAAATATAAAATTAATTTATAAATACTAGAAAGCAAAAAAATAAATAAAAAGAGGGAATGTGAAATTGAATGGATGAAGATCCAAAGGTACAAACATCCTTTGCCATTCAGTATTAAACAATAATTAGAAAAACTAGTGTATTCATAAAAATAACTTTTAAATCGGGGACATTTAGGATTTTATTTATTTATTTTAGAGGTATATGGCTTATTCAGGCAAGGTCTCATAATTTATTGTTATTAAATTTCACATTTTCAGATACAGTTTTGGGTTAGTCTACACGAGTTTTATGCAATGGTACTATACTACTATTTGAGAGCGAACACAACCGTGAGAAAGAAAGAGCGCAACAAAACATATCTAACTACTTTTGCACTATCGTTAACCGGCAACCGACTCAGCAGGTCTCACACCATGAGAGAGAGAAAAATGTTTATATATTCCTTTCCCTCTCAAAAAGGCTCATAAAGCAAAACTCTCTCTCTCTCATGGAATCCATCACTTGGTGATGCTTTCACTCTCTCCGGCGACGATAAGCTCATCGTCGAACAAATGAGTTATGTTTCTTCCTTCTCATCTTCGTTCCGTGAGTCTCTTCCTCCAACTCTCACTTTTTCCGGTGACCGGAGAAATTTATCGGCGTTATCACGTTAACTGAACTGAACTGCCTCGTGTTTCTGTTTATTCTTCGTTTTGCTTTTGTTTCTCTCTATCTAACGGTTTTCAACTGTTTTGCTTACATTGTTTCCGATCGGGTTGTTGATCGGTTATCGCCGTCAGATTCATCATCACCGGCGACGTTGAAAGTTAGTTCATCTTGTTTCATCTCAAATTTAACTAACTTTAATAAAAATATTAATAAAATAAGAATAGAAAGAAAATTATAGAGTTCAGTTAAGTTGAAGATAAAGCATTATGTTAGATCTTAATCTATACGATGCGAACTCGTCCGATTCAACTCAGGATATCGACTCGCCGATGATATCGGAGAAGTTTCATCAAACTTCATGGAATCAAATGATGGAATCAGGAACATCGAATTCCTCCATCGTCAATGCAGACGCGGACGCGGACGGTTCAAGCATCAACGCCGGCGATGAGGACTCGTGCTCCACGCGCGTGAATGACGTGTTCACCATCAGTTTCGATATTCTTAAAATGGAAGGTTCAAATTCAAACGACGTCGTAACGAAGGAGTTTTCCTATGATTGGAGGAGGTGAAGGTTTGTCTAATAGCTGGAAGTTGCAAACTTCGTCGTCGTTTGATGTAACGTTTGATCAGAGAGAGAGATGAAGATTGTTCAGGCTCCACAACAAGCGAAAAGAGTAGGAGAGGACCGAGGTCTCGAAGCTCACAATACAGAGGTCACGTTTTACAGAAGGACTGGTAGATGGGAATCGCATATCTGGTTCGTGAATTTCGTAGTAATTTGAAATTTGTTTTGTTTTATTTTTGTTGAATTCACCACTATAATTATATATGGAGTTTGGTTTTGGTAGTTTATGATTGAATTGAATTACATCTGACACGTTTTATGATTGAATTGAATTTTATAATTATTGTAGGGATTGCGGGAAACAAGTTTATTTAGGTATGGGTTATTAATTTATGAATTAATTATATTCTATGAATTACTATTTTAGGCATTGTTTAATTTTTATGAAATTTTGTTTGATTTTTGTAGGTGGATTTGACACAGCTCATGCTGCTGCTAGGTAAATCGTTGAAACTATTTCATTTTTTATATTTCATTTTTTAATTGTTGAATTGACTTGGAATTTTCACTTTAGAGCCTATGATCGTGCTGCTATTAAGTTCAGAGGAGTTGGTGCTGACATAAATTTCAATCTAAATGATTCGATGATGATCTTAAACAGGTTAGAGAATTCTGAAGTAGTTGATGAATTTGAAACTAGATAGATTGTTTGATGTAATTTTCAATATTTTCTTATTTAGACGAAGAATATGTCCAAAGAGGTTTGTGCACATACTTCGTCGTCAAAGTACTAGTTTCTCAAGAGGGAGTTCAAAGTACAGAGGTAACACTCCACAAGTGTGGCCGTTGGGAAGCTCGAATGGGACAATTCCTTGGCAAAAGTGAGGACCTATTTTTAATTTAACTCAACTAGTATAATATGATTGATTATATGAGATATTAGGAAATTTAGTATGTAATGTAATGGCTTCCATAGCAAATCAGTTTCAGCATTAGCTCTTCATGTGTCATTAGGCTCTCTTTCATGTTAGGAGAAACATGTCAACGATGGTAGTAGTAAGATGCATGTTTCTGAGAATGAATTGGCAAAGGTGTTTTGGTTATAGAGGTTGCAATGCTTTCCTGCAGGTATATATATCTTGGGTTATTCGACAGCGAAGTAGAAGCTGCAAGGTCGTAATCACTAATGTGAATTATATTACTTGCACTGAATTTGTTAGGCTGAATTATAAAGCTCATTAGGATTGCATTCAACATGTATTTCCCTTTTGTTTTCTGAAAATCAGGGCTTATGATAAAGCAGCTATCCAAAGCAATGGAAGGGAAGCAGTGACTAATTTTGAGCCCAACACATATGAAGGAGAGATGAAATCTGCAGTCATCAATGATGGTAACAAACACTATAGCAAAGATCTTATTTAAATTAAGGAGTGATATTTGGAATATTACTAAAATGTTCTCGATGTGAAATCTTTTTTATTTCAACACAGGCAGCAGTCCAAATCTTGATCTCAATTTGGGCATAACCAAATCAGGACCGGTTCCCAAAGAAAATTGGGGGAAATTTCACTTTCCGTCTGTTTCTTACACAAGTTCAAGGGTATATATTTGATTTGAGCTTTACATATACATTTACTTTAATTTGTGTTGAACAAAAAGTTGATAATACTCTTTAGGGAAGAAGAGCTCCTTTTATCTTCATAAGTTCACTTGTAGCTAGTTACCACCTGTTTTCCTTTGATTCCTTCATATTTGTATAACTCTTTTCACAGTTGGTGTTTTAGTATCAATTCTTGGTTTACTACTGAGTTGTCATAATTGGTTGGGTTCTCTTCATTTGCAGATGGAAACCAATGTTTCAGGAATCGGTAATTCATCTTTAAAAAGGTTATTAGTAACTGAAGAGCATCATTCTTTACAGAACGACATGTATCCCAGTTTCTTTCCCAATGAGGTGATTTCACTATCTAGCTTTTAGTTTTATAACTGGAGTCGATTGTTTGAACCTCTTATCACTATTTCTTTAAACCTTCTCAATTATCCATGTTAGTTAGAGTTCATTAATACACTAATAACTGATTCACTTCTAAATGATATACTTGAAAGTAATAGATGATTTTAAATGTTTAGCGATTAACTAATGAATTCTATGAGCTTTTGGTAGTTGGTATAATCTGTTATTGAGCAATCAAGGAAGTTGTCCATATTGAGTTTATATATATAACTTAGACTAATTTATATCTTCATATCATTTCTGTAGACTAATTTACATCTTCATATGATTTTGACATATTGAATTGTATTTAATATTTCTTTCATGTCAATCAATCTTTTAAACAAAAATGAATTGGTTCCAAATGTGGCTAAAATATGTGGAGTGATCATGCTGGAAAATAATAAGACTGGTTCAGTGGAACTATCTTATTAATAAAATAAGATGAATATGGACTTCTGGACTATGGCTAGAATTTGAAAACAATCCATCGGCATTCTGATTATATTGCTTTTGAATTTTCTGCTGCATCATTTTCTTGTTTAGCCTGAAGGGCTTGGGCAATGCAATAGCAGGCATTGAGCTGTGATTGTAAAAGATAGTTCAAATATTTTGCAGGAAAGAACAGATGGTATCAACAAAGCTCCTTTAAAAGGACTCCCCATTTGGGCGTGGCAAACTAATGGTCTAATCACTGCTACCCCAGTGGCACAGGTCTCTGCAGCAGCATCATCAGGATTCTCAATTTCAGCTCCCTTTCCACCTACTCCCTTATTTCCACCCAGATCTATGAACTCAGTTCCCCACAGTCTCTGTTTTACTTAGTCCAATGCGTCACAGCAGCATCTCAATAATATTATCAGGGTAAGTCCTGCAAGCACCGTTCTAGCCTATCATCATGTACCAAAGATGGAAAGCAAACCATAAAATGTGTTTGCGTTTAAAATCTTTGTATGATTCAGTGGCGATTGATGTATAGTGAAACTTGACCACTGAATATCGCCTCTTGCTTAAACCGTTATGCTGTTTTCTAATACACTTGTATTACAATAGTCGATTTCCTTAAACTAGGATGTTTTGGCAGTTTACATTCATGAGATTTACCAGTTAATTTTCCCTGTTTGAAAATTCATGATATTTGGCCACCAATCTTGAGATTATAGGCCCTGATTGTGCGTGGGATTGGGAGGAATGAAAGAGTTTTAAATTTTCCATCCCAAAACCAAACCTGATTTGTTTGCATACCTAATTATTTCATCAAAATTTCTAAGTATAGAGCAGTTCTCAATATATCCCATGATATAAATATAAATTTGAGACTGAAGCTCCTTCTCCTCTAGTCTAGAGATGAATGGGCTCTAGTATTAAGGGAGAATAACTGAACTCGGGACGATTAACGAGCCACTCTGTAGTTTAGTAAAGCTGAGGATCGGCGTCGTCCAATGGCAATACCAATGGGTGGCAGAAATCACATTGCTCATTGCACTACATGTCATGGTAACTGATAGTATAACAACCCCAGTCAATGTTGGTACTTGATCAGAATTTGACGAAGGAAACAAGCCGTACCTTTGAAATTGGATGTTAATGTTCAGACATGCCACTTGTATTTTGATGTACCATCAGTACAAAATGAGGAAGAGTTTGTTTCAGTGGGACCCACAGATACATGTGTTAAATATGTTTGAGGAAAGAGGAAGATATTGTTAACCCTCACCGGCAAATAGTTAGGAGCCGTAGGATCCTCTAATTTAACGAAGACTTTTGTTATTGTTAAGAATATACTATCAATTAATTAGTATCGATTGGTATTCAATTAATCATAATTGTAATTGATATTATTTTCTATTGTATATTCTTTATTTGCATATAAGTACACATCATGTGTAATTATATTCGACACAGAGATACAATTACAATATGATATTTAGAGTCGGTTGATCTACTGTCATTCACAAAATAATTCCTTTTTTTCGGCCATCCACAGCGTTGTCGCCGTCTCCACCGCTCTTGTCGACTTTTCGGCGAGATTCCTATACCACCGGAATCGTCTCCTATAGATCGGTCAGGTTCCAAAAATGTCATCGTCTTCTGTCGTCGCACGCGTCTCACCTTCATCTGCGTGAATCTCGCGCAGACTTCGATCGTGCATCCTCAACCAGCGCCTCCGTTTTCCACATTTACTCTCGGTTTTCGTTTGAGCCATCAAATATCATGGGAGATCTGGTTTTGTCACGTTCACTAAAGCTCACTTATTACGTGAGAAATTGGTGGAGCGATCACTACAACATATGGGTTGGTCTTTGTCAAGATGTGGTTTCACGGTCGAGGACATGAGGATCACTTAACTACAAAAGTCGATATTATTCTCGCCAGCGATAAGTGGAAACAAGCGATGTTTCTCGCCTATGTTATGGTTTTCCATATCAACTAATATCCAAGCACAATGTCAAGCCTATACCACTTTGAGGTTTGGGAAAAGGCTACGAAAGTCTTCTCAAATGATGTCCATAACCTACGATGTCATCACCAACTCCGCTCTTTGAAATTGGAGAATATGGATATGCAAGGCTATCTCACTAAGCTTGGCGCGTTAAAGGCAAATTCTGACCTTAATTCCCTTTACAAAGATCGACAACTTATCTTTGAACAACAAAGTAAGTATTTCATGGTCATGGCACTTGCTGGACTGCCATCTGAACTTGATTTCGTTCGGAATCAGATTTTATCAGGTACCAACGTTAGTGAATAATTGTTACGCATGGCTACACCTCATACTTTTGGATCGGTTCCTACTTCCTCTCCCATTGAATCATCTGCTTTCGCTTCCCATTATCACGGTCGTGGTTGGCGAATCAGCGGACGGGGTGGACGTCAAAGTATTCGTTGTAACTATTGTTATCGTTACGGTCACATTGAAGCCGGTTGTCGTACAAATGAAAGAGAACAAAAATGACAATCATGTATCGTTGCCGTCGCTCAACCGGATATCACTAAAGATGTCACTATTCTCGTCGCTGATTACAATGATTTCCTCTAATACAAAGCAACCCAAAAACAATCACCATTTGCCGTTATTGCTCGGTTGGGTAATCCTAACTTTTGTCTACATCTTCTCTTGGTCATTGGGTCCTTGTGGGTGCCTCTAATCATATGGCTGATAATAAATCTCTTTTATATTACTTGTCTTATTCTGATTCTTTTCCTTCTGTCACTGTGGAGGATGGTTCTAAAGTTAAAGTTCAAGGCCTTGGTCAGGCACATTCACTTCCAAACTTGTCTTTAGAGTTTGTCCTTTACATTCATGGTTGTCCTTTTAATCTAATATATGTTCTGAAGCTTATCCATATTCTTGATTGTTTAGTCCTTTTAATGATAATTACGCTTATATCTAGGATCGTATAGGACGGACGATTGGAGCGGGGAGGAAGCTGGAGGATTATATCATCTTTCTCCACGGTGGCTTTGTGCTTATTGCTTCTCAGAACTCACACATCAATGTTTGGGTCACCTAGTCTAAATAAAATGTGTCCTTTAGTTCCTAGTCTTTCTAAGCTTTCTTCTTTTGAGTGTCAGTCCTGTCAATTAGGCAAACATACTCGTAGTACTTATTGTCAACGAGTAAATAAAAGTGTTGCATCACCTTTTGCTTTAGTTCACTTTGATATTTGGGGTCCTAGTCGTGTGAAGTCTACTTTAGGATAATATTACTTTGTAACGTTCATCGATGATTACTCACGATGCACTTGGTTATTTCTAATGAAAAATCGTTCGGATGTTTCCGTATATTCTAAGAGTTTTATCTTTGAAATTAAAACCGGTTTAACATTTCCATTAAATATTTACACGAGATAATGCTCGTGAGTATATGTCATCCTAGTTTCAATCTTTTTAACATTATAGGAATTAATCACCAATCATCATGTGCTCACACACCACAATAAAGCAGTGTTGTTGAGCGGAAGAATCGTCATTTAGTTGAAGCGCACGGACTCTTTTACTTCACCATAATGTACCCTCTCATTTTGGGGTGATGCTCTCCTCACGCATGTCTCCTTATCATCCAAATGCCTTCCTCGGTCCTTGAAGATCAAATTCCATACTCTATCTTGAATCCATGACATGATCTACCCATTCCCTTCGTATATGCGGTTGCACATGCTTTGTTCATGATCTTAGTCCAGTAAAGACAAACTTTCATTAAATCGCTCAAATGTATTTTCTAGGCTACTCACTTATACAAAGGGATATTGTTGTTTTGTCCTCAACTTCAACGGTACATTGTCTCTTAGATGTTACATTTTGAAGGTTCTCCTTTTTCTGCCTCTTCGTCCTCCCATGAGATTTGTAATTTAGATGATCAAGATATCCCTTATGTCATCCCACACCCATTAAACCTCCTTTGGGTATATTAGCGGATGCATCCATCGGATTAGAGATGATATTGATCCACTAGCACCATCTCTACTCAATTGTTCCTCCATTCGTCACACGAACTTGACCTTCCAATAGCATTACGAAAAGGTATTTGATCTCATAATCCAAATCCTAAATATGTTTGTGTTTTAAATTATGATCGTCTCTCTACTTCCTATGTTTCTTTTGTATGCTTTGGATTTTGTGTCTATTCCTAAGTCTGGTGAAGTTATGAGTGATCCCCATTGGCGTCAGGCGATGGTGGAAGAAATGGTTGCATTTCCTTCAAATAACACTTGGGACATTGTTCCTTTACCTCCAAACAAAACTACAGTGGGTTGTCGATGGGTTTATATAGTGAAAATTGGGCTAGATGGCCAGATTGATCACTTTAAAGCTCGTTTGGTAGCCAAGGGATACACACAAATATTTGGCCTTGATTATGGTGACACCTTTTCTCCAGTGGCCAAGATTAGTTCACTTCGTCTCTTCCTTGCATTGGCTGCTATTAATCATTGGTTGCTTCATCAGTTGGATATTAAAAATTCTTTCTTACACGGAGAATTGGAGGAGGAAGTGTATATGGATCAACCTCCAGGTTTTACTATTCCCAGTAATTCAAGATTTGTTTGTCGGCTTAATCGGTCTCTTTATGGGCTAAAACAATCTCCACGTGCTTGATTTGGTCGCTTCAGCTCTGTCTTGATACAGTTTGGTATGACTAGATGTGAAGCAAGTCACTCTGTTTTCTTCCTTCACTCTTCCACCGGTCAACACATCTTTCTTGTGGTTTATGTTGATGACATTGTTATCACTAGAGACGATACAGACGGTATCCAGCGACTCAAAACTCATATTTTCAAAAACTTTCAGAAACAAGATTTGGGTCCACTCAGATACTTCTTAGGTATTGAAGTTGCTCAGTCCTCATCATGCATTGCAATTAACCAACGTAAGTATGCATTAGACATCCTAACTGGCGGTATGGTGTTGTTGTCCGATTGATACTCCTATGGATCCTAATGTCAAGCTTCTTCCAGGTCAGGGGGAATTGTTGAAAGATCCGGGAAGATATCGATGTCTAGTGGGTAGACTCAATTATCTTATTGTTCCCATACCAGATATTACTTTTGCAGTGAGTATTGTGAGTCAATTCCTTAATGCTCCTTGTGATACTCATTGGAATGCAGTTATTAGGATTCTTATATATAAAAAAAATAGAAATGATACATGGACATTAAAAAAAATGACACCTACGGTGTCCTTTGGAGATTTTCATATATTTTCATAGTATATGTGTATTTTGGGGATTAGTGAAAGTAGGTATCATTGAAAAGTGACTAAAATTGAGAATAGTATGCTACGGTGTGCATACGGTGTTTATAAAGTGGGTGTTCAAATAACACCCTCTATAAAAAATGCACCGGAAAAGGCCTATTATATGAAGATAAGGGTGATGCTAAAATCACTTGTTACTCGGATGCAGATTAGGCAAGATCACGTCGGATAGGAGATCCACTTACGGATATTGTGTTCTTATTGGAGGAAATATGATCTCATGGAGAAGCAAGAAACAAAACAGGTTGAATTATCTAGTGATGAAGTGAATATCGGGATATGGCGGACCTCAAAAAACTTGCTTGGCTTAAGAATTTGCTCTCAAAACTTAGGTTCGATGACCTTGAACACAAAACTCATATGTGACAATGAGCGGCCTCCACATTGCATCAATCCGGTTTTCCATGAACGGACCAAGCACATAGAAATAGATTGTCACTATGTAAGAGACAAGGTACTCTCGGAGAAATAACCACGAAATTTATCAAATCGAAGATCAATTGATTTATATGTTTACCAAGTCTCTCAAGGGTTCTCGGTGAATTATATTTGTAACAAGTTCGGATCATACAATATATACGATCCGGATTGAAGGAGAGTGTTAAGAATATGTTATCATTCAATTAGTATTGATTGGTATTCAATTAGTATGATAATTGATATTATTTCTTATTGTATATTCTCTTTGCATATAAATATACACGTGTGTGATCATATTTGACACACAATATTATTATAATTTTGGGTATATAATTCTAATCATGTCACAAGTTTTTATGAAATAAAGACCATCTCTTATATCCAAAAGGATTCATCATACTACTTGTTAGAATTATATAATTTTTATCAACGTAAAATAATTTCATCAAATACTTAGAAAGAGCACATTACAAGCATATTGATCAAACTTTATCAGGGCTTTCTCCATTCAAGTTAAAAGGTCAACTCTAAAGATGAAACTAACAAAGAATACACATAGAACAACATAACTCCTACGGCCATAGACATTGATTAGATGAGATGCCATAGTGTATTAATATTAAAAAATGTATTAACTAGTACTCGTAGGGAGTATTAAAACGAAAACCTACTAACTGTCTTCGGTCCACACTGTCCAAATAATAATTTTGGACAACTTGTGCCTTGACATGCGTGAGAGATGAAAGGAGGGTAGATTTCACTTGTATGCTAAACTAGTGGCGTATCTGCGCATTCGTATTGGATGTTATGTCTAAGTCAAGTGCAGTATGGAAGTCTTTGGAAGCTGGTTTGAAAAATAGTTTATTGAAAAAATTATTACGCTCTTGATCGAAATTACATTTCGAAGAGAAAGCAGTTTCTCCATTTATAAATCGATTCATCACAAAATTTGTTTTACTTTTGTATATGTAGCCGTTTACATTTGTTTGTTTAGTTGTTTTGTGTTATGTTTGACACATTATAAATATTATCTCATGTAATGAACTTGTTAATGTTATTGTGAATATTATCATCAAAAGTGTGATAATGTATGTCACGTGCCTCTTCTTCCAAAAATAGCCTTCCGATAACTTAAAGTACAAGTAGACAAAAAAAAGTCCTCTTAGTTGTACAAAAAAAGTCCTCTAGATGTACCGAGATAGTAGGGGTGTTCGAGTGGTTTAGGCGGTTTTGAAAAAAAATCATCGAACCATGAGAGAAAAGGCATGCGGTTTGGTTTGGTTCGGTTGACTTTTAGAAAAAAAACCAAACCAATCCAAACCAAATCAATGCGGTTTGGTTCGGTGCGGTTGGTTCGGTTTTTTACAAATAATTTGTTGAGTCATACATTCACATATATATGACAACATAACTTTGTATTTGGTCATTCATATATGATACACTACTAAATTATAACAAAAAAACTAATAATATTTGGACAATAACTTTTCATTTAATATGTAAAAGTTAGATTAGAAAAAAGTGAAATAATAAACATAAAATAATAGCATAAAACAATATAAAAAATATTATAATAAAAAAAAAGATGAGAAATTAGTGAAGATGAAAAAGAAAGAATATAAGAGAGGAGATTAGAGATAAAAATGCGATAAAATAAAATTGAAAGAGAAAAATTGCATAAAAAGTAAGAGCGTGAAAATGAAATAATATAAGAGAGTATAGATTAGAGAAGAAGAGACAAGATGTAAGTGGTGAAGATGAATTGATAGTGTTAGAAGATATTTAAGAAGATTGAAAAAATCATAACTTTAAAGATGAAAAAATCATCCGTAATCATAAGGGTAGTGTATAATAGATTTATGTTTAGGTTAGATGCAAGTTAAGTAAAATTTAGGTTGTAACATAATGCGGTTTGATTCGGTTTGGTTCGATTTGCAAAATACAAACCATAACCGAACAAACCATGCGGTTTGTTAAAAATGATCCAAACTAATCCGAACCAAATTTGGTTTTGCGGTTTCGGTTTGTTTTGTTTTGTTTAGTTTGCGGTTTCTATTGGGTTGGTTTGATTTTGAACACCTAGCGGATAGATTACATCCCATAAGTTGCACTCTTGTCCACAAAAATGGCAATGTCAACCAAATACAACATATATGTTCTTCGTAAAATATATGAATTTATTACAACGAATATATTTTGACACATTTGAGCGAAAAGCGTATGAAGATGTATCTCTATATATATGTGGATATATCTCCCAAATAAATGCACAAAGAGTTAAGATCTCATCTACATTTGCACTGATTTTAATACAGTCAAAGATACATCTACATAAAATATACATAAATATATCTGTAAATTTAAAAACATGTTAAATTTTAATACGATCAAAAATATATCTCAGAAATCTGAAGAGATACATTTTCACATGGTGTCTTAATAATATATAGAGTGCATTAAAAAAATCATATTATCCCGGTCCTAAATGAAAGTTGCATAACTAAAAGTCCGGAACATTATTAAAATAATATTTGAAAAATGTGGCTCCAAAGAAGACACCCACCCCAATTGGGTGGACATTAATCATATTACTCATAGAATGTGTGGAAGGGCTTTGCTGGCCCATGTTTTGTTTGTTTGTTTATAACTCAGTCATATAATTGTTCATATGACGTGTGACTGTCACTTTAGTACACCATTTAATCATTTAGCAATACAAGTGTGTGAAATAGTGAGGGGCAAGAGATGGACCCCCAAAATAACTAAGCAATTGCTGCTCAGAATGCAGACAGTGTTTCAGTTATCTATATTGGGCTGGTCACCATCTCTAGACACCCAAGTCAATATTGATCATCATACATAATAAAGTAATACGGTTTCGTCTTAAAATAAATATTGTTTAAAATTATTACAGAAATATAATAATTGAATTAATAAAAATAATATTTTTATAAAATTATTCTAAATTATTATTAATTGTTATATGTTATCATATATAAAAAACATAAATAAAAAGTAAAATTGATTAAAGTTATATTAAGAAAATAAATAGAATATTATTTTGACACAAACTTTTATTGTTAAAAAGAAGTAAACTAAGTATAATATGAAATTTGACTCCTTCAAAATGGAATCAACCCTACATGTAACTTTGGTTACATATGTTTTTAAATGTTACTGTATGAATTCAAAGTAGCTCTCAAATTTGTTTTTAATTTATTTTTTTAATGTATAATTTAAATAGTTTATCTTTTTACTAATAGGGCGAGATTGAGATCGAAAACTACATGTAAATGCGTATGGCCATATACACATTGAGAATTTTTTATTCCACTATTTAAGGATAAAAATATTCGGTGCAAATTTGAAAATAAAAAATATGTTTTTGATTTACATCTTTATTATTTATAATTTATTTGTTTTGAGATATATTTTTTAAAAGATAAAAAATAGAATTGAAATATATTTCTAATACAAATCAGAAATATTTTTGATTTTCAACAAAGAAAAATTTATGCACCCCAAGTGATTCGTGCCACTTTTTGTTGTTATGGCAATAAATTTGTTTTTATTAGAAATCGAAAATGCATTTTTGATTTGTACCAGAAATCACTACTAGAACACTCGCTTTTAATGACCGATTTAGAGATCGAAAATATGCAAAATCGATCACTAAATTCATCAGCGACTAAATTTGCGACCAAATATTTGCGGTTGCAAAAACCCTAGTTGTTAGTCCCTAGCGACCAATTTAGAGACCGATTTTACAATGACCAATTTAGAGGCGATTTGATGATCGAATTTAGAGACGATATCGATGACTAATGTTAGTGCAAATTTAGAGACTAATTTTGTGACTAATTTAAAATTATTTCTCCTCATTGTGACCGTGATGGCGACCGATTAGGAGGCGTTGTATGGTAATATCGCTCCCTATTTCCTGCAACAAGAGTTTTGTCATCTGTATACATCGGAGATGTTTGCATATCTATCATTGTACCTGGAACAAAAGCTTGAAGTGCTAACAAGTAATTTGGAAGATCGTTGTAAGACTTTTCCCAATTTCCAAAAACTTGTTCGATTGCCACCTTGCAATCCATGCTTTCACGTAAGTGGGAGTGTATCTAAATATAGAAACAATTTCATTAACACGCTCACCTTGATAGAGAGGTCTTGTTCAACAAGAGGCATTAATCGATCACTCATCAAGCGAGAGCTAAGTTATCTATGGTCTAGATTAAAGATAGTTCTTTGAACAAGTGTGTGGGGCTCCATGATTCCTATCTCTCAGGTCGCTCATTTCCTATCGATGCCACGGACGAAATGCAACCACTTGTTGATATCTCTTCGTGTCGAAGGATACCTTGAAATCTGACGTGCTTCATGTGGCGGATATAGCATAGCTGAAATTTGGTTACAGCGGTTACCAACGATATGTCATCCTCTAGAAAGACGAGGATTCTGAGGCCATTCAAATGAAGAATCGTCACCACTAGTCCCCAAAGTGGTCATGTGGATAGGTGGACAATACACATTATCAACTGGAATTTGTTGTTCATTTATGTTGCCCGCATCTGCCTCGACACCATCTTCTTTAAATAAGGTCGCAAACATTTCATTAACTTGCGCCTCAGACTCTTCTTCTTCTTCTTCTTCTTCATTGTCCAACGCGTCTTTGTTTGGAATTATGGAGATTGGTTCAGATACACTAGGGTTGTTGATTTGGAATTTGATGTATAAATCAATCGCATATAACCCGGACAATTCATGGTTATAAAACATTATTTCCACATCATCATCATCTCGGACTCTCAACGGAACATATTTCACATTATTATCACGAAATGAACAACATTTTGATATATAATTTGTAAGACATCTCAAATTGCATCCTTGTTTGAATCATCTCCTTTAGATATTCAAACTTTGAATTTCTAGTACAAACCGACAAACATCGATATTTTGGAATATGATTCCTCGTCATCGGAGACAAAAATTTCTCCATTGTAATGAGCATCAATCACATAGCGAGGTGTTTGAGACATTGTTAATTTGTTTGTGCTTGTGTTTGAGATAATTGTGTGGAATTGTGTTTGTATGAGTGGTGAATAATGCATGCAACGAGAGATCTATATAAATGATCAAACTTTGAATTATTCACATTATAATATCACTATTTTGTGGTCTTCCATACGATCAATGCCCATAGTAAACAACCTCCCATTTGATGGCGGGTACCTTAATTTTTTAAGCTAAAAGTAACACTACCGCCTATTGCATGTGAGGTGTCGAGAAAATAAATAACACTACCGCCCATTGCACGTGAGGGTGTCAGAAAAATAAATAACACTACCGCCCATTGCATGTGAGGGTGTCAGAAAAATAAATAACACTACCGCCCATTTAATGCTAGGGTGTCAGAAAAATATAACTTTGCCGCCCATTTCATGTGAGGGTGTCAGTACATGACCGCCCATCAGAAGGGCGGTTGCTTTGTCTGCCTGCAGCATGCACGATTCCACGTACCAGAGAGCATGCATGCAAATAACTTTCAACTCTACTCTTACACCACCATTATTTTCAACTATACTCTTACACCACCATTATTTTCCCAACCATACTCTTAACTACATTTAATTTTTCCTATCCTTACCATTCTATATTTCTCTATAAAAACCATCCAACTATCTTTATTTCTACACAATATAACCATACACCATCTATATATTCTACACAATATAACCATACACCTTCATACATCACTCTTGTTCCAACCTACATACATCACTCTTGTTGCAATCTTTCTCTTCACTTATACACATAATGTCTTTGTTAACTCTCGGAGACCGACATAGAGCGGTGGAAAACATAATCGCATATGTAAGTATAGTTAAATATCTTCTATTCAAATTCTTGATTTTTCCTAACCATATTCTAATGTTATATATTTTTCTGTGTTATTTTGTAGAATTAAAAAAGTTCAAGCCTCGTACTCATGCTTTTGTCGTATAGGCAATTTATTCGTCCATTTTTAATCAAGCGGTTTGGATCGTGTGCAACATAACGTCGTATGGTGTTGATAGAAAGTTTATTCTAGCATGCAAAAGATGGGCGGAAACACACACTTTTCATCTTTCAACGGTGAAGCCACCGTCCTCTAGAAAGGCGTTCATATGTTTGTTGGGTTTACGCATTGGCGGACGGGCGGTCAATGGGAGAACAAATGTGGACTACTGACATAATCCAACAACTATTGGGTGTTGAAATGCAAGCATCATCAAGAAGGGGCAGTCCGTAAAATTACTTGGTTGAGGGACATATCGAGGCATTTCTATTAGATGAAAATTTTACCATCGAGAAAATTCATCAAAAACTAGAATCTATTTATTATTACGCTTGTTTTATTTCCTGACACTAATGGTAATTGATCATCTGTATTTACCATTATTATATGATTTAGTAGAATACATAAGTACGGTTGGGGATCTGGTTTAGCGCATTTATACAAAAACTTGTGTAGATGCGCTTTAAAGATGCTAATAATTTTGTCGCTGTTCAACCTACAAGCTTGGGGGTGGTCAAGGATGCGAGTCTTAGCCTAGGAATCCAAATCCATTTCACTTTCCATACGCAACAAGTAAGTTGAAACTTTTATATTTTCAAAATATTTTTACTTCTTTTTACTTCTTAAACTTATTTCATTATTTACTTAGGTGGTCGCATATGGAATGGATTATGAGAAGACTCCTCATCAACGTACGCAAGGTTATCGGCGTCTTCATCGATCATTTGAAGAAGATGATGTAATTTTCTCAACCATAGATTATTAGTAGTTACTTTTACTTTATCTACTTTGTTAAATTAATATATTTGTTTATATTTTATAATAGTTTACGTGGAGACCCTACCTAGACCTTGAAGATTTGGATCAGCTGTGCTCATGTGGAGGTTCAAAACATTCCTTATCTATTTTACTGTTGTGGAAATGCATCATACGGATAGGGTAAAACTCAATTTGGAATTCTTCAAGGCATACCGATGCTCCGTCTGCATGGGCGAGTATCACGGAATTACCGTGAGCGACCAATGGTCTCGTACTCCTATTCAAATCATTTGAAGGAAGAGCGTCGTCAATGGGATAACCGCGAATAATGTCTTACAAGGAAATATCATGCCAAATGAAATATAAACGAGCGGATTACATGAATTGGTATATGTTTATTTCCTATTTGTATTTGTCACCACATAACTTTTTATTTGACCCTCGAAACCAACGAAATCTTCAAGCGTCAGAGCACACCGGACCGGTCAAACACACGGACAATCAACAAACACTTCGTAACAACCATTCATGACCAACCAACAACAATTCCATAACACCGACTACCTTTCTTTGACACAGATCACCTTTACCCGAATCAAGCGGCATCAATATACGCACTCACTAATCTATTCCAATGGGAACCCGAC